>PRKT01001006.1:110933-123995 GCA_003671525.1 Saccostrea glomerata | reverse complement strand
TTAGGTTTACAAACATCAGAATGAAAAACTCCAGTAAAAGGAAGAAATTAAAAAAAGAAAAAAAAAATTTTTTTTCTGGATAAATTATCGACTTTCCTACATTAATTTTTAATTAATTAATAAAAAAGCATGGGGCTGGTCAAATCCGTCCTTGGATAAAAAGTATAGTCAACCTACAAACTTGGTAGCAGCGTCAAGTGGAAACAATGGGCAAATGAAGGTTGACAAATGGAAATCTATTAGCAACCATCTTATCAATGTCTATGAACATGATTCTGAGGTCTTTCCACGGTGTGAACATGGCCAGCTAAATGAACCTAGAGACTGGATGCAGCAAGGTCATTATCCAATTAAATCTATTTTCTTTTATTTTATAACTGTAACACATTCCAAAAATTTCGCATTTTTTTCCATTCTAGGCTCTAGATGCCACAAGATGGTAAAATATGTTGTGGAGAGTCCCTATCTCCTTAGAGATCTTCCAAAACTGTCACCTGTTTACCAGACATATGGACTTGAAGTTTTTCACTCTGTGGTGTATCATTTCGCACCAAAGAGTACACACTTCTTTTACATGCCAATGCTTGCAAGGTTTGTAGCCTTTCTTTTTTAATACATTCATAGTTCTATAGATTAAAGTAAAAAAAAGTCTTTAGAAATTTTATATTATTCATTTTCAACAGGTTGTGTATTGCTGCATTTCATTATAATGAAAACGGAACTAGACGTCAGTAAATAACAAGAGAGGGTGAACTACAGTGGAGTGTATCCTACCCAAAGGCGAAGAAAGGACAGGAATGTGTAGTGAAACCTCGCGGAGTGCCTGCAACCTTTGGTAAATAAGTTGAAAGAAGTGAATAACAAATGCTGTAGCATAATTTCACATATATAAATATCTATTGAATCTATAATGAAATAATTAAACAATCACTAAGTCTTTCATGTATTTGGTTTCCTTATAAGATTTTCATTCTTATACTAGTATTCTCTTGATTCCACAGAATATGTCGGAAAATTGCTGGAAAAGATTTTTGTTAGAAGAAGACGCTATCCTTCCTTAAAATATGCCTATGATGATTTTGTGTTTGGTCATAAAGCTGAAGAACCACGTCCACTGACTCATGAGTATGAAGACTTTGACAAAAATGAACTGATTAACAGAAGATCATCTAGATACAACAGATAAATTTTGTTGGAATGTGAAAGTTTAAAATGTGTTGTGTTTCAAAATGGAAATGTGTTTGTGTTTCAAAAAAAGATTAATAGGTGGACTTCATACCATTATTTTCATAGACGGGGATATTTGAAACCACCATACGACTGAGATGGAATGTCTGTCTGGTTTTGGATACCAAACAAGCAGGGATAATTTTTCGTCTCTTTTTCCATAGGATATGCCAGGTCCAACAAGTGAATCATCTGTAGGCCAAGTATCTATATAATCTGTAATATAAAATAAACCATGAAGTAAATACTATATCATAATTTACTTGACATGTTTCAAAAAAACCCCTCACTGCTCAATGGCCCTGAGTGCCGAGTAAAGGTCTAAATTTGAAGCCCTTCACCGGTATCGGTGACGTCTCCATATGAGTGAAACATTCTCAAGAGGGACTTTAAACAAAATACAATCAATCAATCAAGGAAAAATCAAAAACTTTTATAAAAAAAAAGTTATGTGTATACATTATCTTACTCACGTATTGGCTCGTTGTCATCAAGGGGCCCATCGATGTCTACAAAATCATACATGGAGACTTCCAGGACGTCAATATTGAGGCAATTTCCCTGAAACCCATCATATTCTGTGACTTTGCTTCTACTTTTTCCAAAATGGTTGCAATTTCATGGCAGCATAAACATCCTTCATTTGTTTCCATTACTTGGCACCTTTCACAGACACACCTTGAAATGTAAATCAAATTATATATTTACTGTTCATATATGAAATATATATATTAATAATGCTGATAATGAATGGGTGAACAAAAGTTTCATTTCTGAAATTTAAATAAAAGTAGTAAAACATTTGTTTTATTTTCATACCATGCTAAATTCTCTCTGCGGGTTCCAATTACCCGTACTGCATTTTCCTTCTCCAAATCACCTCCCTCTGAATCTTCAGATTCACTTCTATTGCTGCCTTGAGTTTTATTTAATAAAGGCTCAAAATTATAGGGTCTAATTTCTTCAGGAGCAAGGGAAAATCCAACTGAACAGTCTTCTTCCATTTTTTGGTTTAAGATAAAGCGAGAATTTGCAGGAAGTTCACCTCTGACGTAAAAATCGCCCACGTGACTCTTATCTTATTAATTGTAGGCATTGCTCGGAGAACTGCATCGGTTGGTATTTATAGATGTGCTTTGTTATCTGATGCTTGTTTAACAGATTCAGTGTGAGAATCTGACTTAGGAATGCTATGGACATTGAATGCAGACAAAATATTTTTTATGTCCTGTGTCCTTTAAGTCAAAATATCAATAATGTTTTATAGAATTGTTTATTTTCCTCTTAAATGAAACTCTTTATTTGCACATGACAGCAGATTGTCATTGATGGGGCAAATTAGAAAAGCATTTCATTTTCGACTTCTAAATACCAAGTGTTTGTACCATTTACATTTTGACTTATCCCCAAAATACCGAGTTTACTCAGGTGATCGTTTACTATCTGTTTTTGTGTGATGTGTATTAATATTAAAAAATTTTCATTTATCTTCTTGTCTGAAACCACCGAACTAATTCAACCAGTTAAGGCACAAAGCATCTATTGATGAAGAGATATACGAATTGTGAATTTTATTAGTTTTTACCTCTTGGTTAACGAGGGATGGGGCAAAAACCACTGAAATTAATCAAATCTTTTCATTTTTACTCAAAGATGTTCAACATCCCTGTTAAATAAAATGGAACTAGTGCTTGACCAGTGGAAGTGTCCATCGGTAAAGTTGCCTTAATATTAAGGAAAATTATTATTTACAAAGTAAATGACGAAAATTAAATAAACGATTAACAAATGTCATAATTATCAAAAACAATAAATCTTTGTGATACTCCACTTAAATATTCCATTCCGTAGAAGCCTAAAGTCAGAAATTTGAAGAATTCCATTCCTCTGTCCCCCTTGTTATAGTCGAGTCACCCAGGGGCTAGCGAAGGCCGGGCCCTCGGGTAGTGGACCAGCTTCATGACGGGCGTATCATGTAATGTGTATCTGTTTGCAGTAGGACTGATCAAACGCGATTCTTAGTTAGGGCAGCCTTGAACCGAGTTAACTGAACAAAACGTCTTTATTCTCGTATAAGTATTGTTTTCCTTATCCATAAATAGTATATCGTGACTTTTTTGAAAAATTGTCATCGATTTTACTTAAGAAAAGTATTAGTATAAATTACTTTTTTTATAAGAAAGATTGTTATACTGTTGGATTATTTTTTATTTAGTTTCCCTTAAACCTTCTCCTTTGTAAGATAATATTTTGGCATTAAGAGTGAATGCTTTGATATTGTCTTAAAATAACAATATTCAATGACAAAAATAACCAAGAGAAAAATTAAAAATTTAACATTAAACACTATGGCCTTATATAGGAATAGGAAATTTTGTCACTTTTTACCTCTAAAAATCTGGCTTATCTTCTGAGAAACACCCTTCTTTAATAGCCTGAGAAACACCCTTCTTTAATAGCCATTCATAAACATCATCTATAGATGACTCCACATTCATCACCATACCTGCTAAAAATAAAGTAGTGATTTTTTTTTATTATTATTTTATTATGCACCTAGTGATTTATATATTCAACAGACTAATCAGAACACAAGTTTCTACATGTGCAATGTAAGAATACAAATAGAACTCACCGTGTTTTGTTTTGTAGTTTAGATTTTATGACAAACTGATCCGTGTCCCTTATTAAGTCTTTGCAAGGTAAACAGCTAATCCATCTGCCTCCTCTTCTGAATAATCACTGGTAGTTGCTTCTGGTTCTACTGGTGGAAGAATTAAAATGTTTGCGGCTCTTGGCAATGGATTTGTTACCTTGTGTTCTATTGTAGGAGCCCTATGTCATACATTAAAGGGTAATGGAAATGGGTGTTTTAGAGCTTGGCGAAATAAAACCAACTAAAAGAACGCATCGAAATCGATGCAAGTTTAACGGAGTTATTGCCCGTTGTAAGCGTCTATCTTACCTGTTATGAAAATCCAATCAAGCAAAAATAGAATCGATCGAAAACAAGGCTATATCGCCGTGACGTCACTACATTGACAGATTAGGCGAATAAGTATGGATTACAACGAGATTAGTTCCGACAACTGTCAACAAAGACGATATTAGCCTTGATGTGTCAGATGGATCTTCAGTTTTTGATGAACCAGATGGAGTGGGTATCGAACTTGGTACAAGTCCTTACCAGTTTGAGCCAGAAGCCGATTCTGACGAGGAATTGGTAGATGAAAATAACACACAGCCCAGCGGTGACGAGCGCTTAGGAATACTGACTGATTAGAAAATGGCATTTTTTCCAATTAGATTGCATAATGTGACATATATAGTCCAATATTTAGTCTTAATAAACATATAAAGCAACATAAATTGCGTAATTTACTTAGGGTATGACTGAACTATGAATATTTTCTGCTGAAAGGTGATTGCCTTCAAGGCATCGTACTTTTACATTCTTGTTTGATTACTGGCAAATCTGTTACCAAAAAAATAACATTCACTATAGGTTCATGATAACCCTCCTATAAACTAGTTCTAATTGTAACGGGGACCATTACAGATGTTCCCCAAACGCTCCCCAACTCCCTTTTGAGCAAATTTCCTTTAAAACTTTTTTCAATATGCTTAGTATCGCAGAATTTAATAAAAGAATTTAAAAACTACAATGATACATGTATAATTTTTTTGTCATTTAACGCATTGTTCGCAAACGCACGTGCAAGCACATGCAAGGTGATCATAATATGTTGTCTGAACCATTATCATATCTTTATATTCCAGTAATTAAAAAAAAGTCATACAAATATAAGTTTTACCGTTTTTCAAACATATTGTTCATTGTAAGCATTGCGTATGCGCATGTACATGCAAACACGTCTTTGAATACAATTTTGATAGCAATATCACGTAGGAATCCATAATACCTATTCATAATCTAAATTTCATCCTGTTTTGTTGAGTAACAAGAAAGATATAGGCATGTTAAGTTTCAGCCAATCAGATTGCAGCACACGTGAATTTATGTGCTTTCATGATAATTCTTATAATATGTGACTAAGTTCCAAATTTCAAAGGATTATGACGTAAAACAAGAAAGATATTGAGACTTTAGTTTCAGCCAATCAGATCAAAGCGCACGTGCATGCGCGTAAGATCTTGCAATTTTGACCTTGTCATCTTGTCCATACTGCAAATTTATTCATGCATTGTGAGTTACAAAAAATTCCATAAAGAAATAGAAAAGTTACGGCTTCATCCATTATCTTGGTAATTTCACATGTTGCACGTGCGTGCTCTTGCCAGCAGACGCGCATGTACGTGCTTTCATGAAAATTATTATATAATATGCTGTAGATCTTCACATTGTGTGACTAAGTTCAAAATTTCAAAGGATTATGACGAAAAACAAGAAAGATATTGAGATTTTAGTTTCAGCCAATCAGAGCGAAGCGCACATGCATGCGCGTGAGACCATGCTATTTAGACCATGTCAACACGTCTATACTACTAATATATACTTATATTATGAGTATCAAACCATATAATCAAAAAATAAAAAAGTAACGGCTGTGTCTATTATTTTGGTCATTTCACGCGTAGCACGTGCGCGCTCTTGCAAGCATGTGCGCGCAAAATGACCTTCGTTCCGCAAATCTATATAACATGCCTACTGACCCTAAAAAGGTTTCACCTAAGTCGGACCTGTAGTTTACAAGATCATTCTCGGAAAAGATTTTCCCAGGAAGAAGAAAAATAATAATAACTAGATACGATCTCGTTGCGAGCAACGAGTGGGTCTTCCGTCCGATTCTCGATAAGATGAGATAAGATTTTGATTGAGATTTTCATATTCATTGAAGCTCTTCGGATTCTGAACATTTTTTGTTCAACAACTATTCAGAGATTCATTTTCGTTCTTGAGTTATTTGCAGAAAAAATATTTAGGGGTCAACCCTTCAACTCCCTAATGGGGACGTTTAGCGAAAAATGAAAGGTTGCATATTGTTCAGAACATGATTTTGAACATTTTTTGTTCAATATTACTTATCAATATATTTATCATTTTCGAGATATGAAGCATCGAAGATTTACCATTCTGGCCCCTTTTGGCCCCTAATTACGTACCATACGACAAAAAAATAATTATATATGGTTGTAAGTTGTTGAGATAAACATCTTTGCTTCAGTAATATATAACAAAATATTGACTGTTAAAGAGTTATCAATTGAAAACTTTTAGCCCATTTTGGCCCCTAATTTGAGTGCCCAGCCCCTTTTTCTTGATTCCATCTTGAAGCTCTTAGGATTCTGAACACTTTTTGTTCAACAACTATTCAGAGATTCATTTTCGTTTTTGAGTTATTTGCAAAAGAAATATTTAGGGGCCAACCCTTCAACTCCCTAATGGGGACGTTTAGCGAAAAATGAAAGGTTGCATATTGTTCAGAACATGATTTTGAACATCTTATGTTCAATATTTCTTGTCAAAATATTTCTCACTTTTGAGATATAAAGCGTCAAAGATTTAGCATTCTGGCCCCTTTTGGACCCTAATTATGTAGTATACGATATTAAAATCATAATATACAGTTGTAGATTGTTGAGATAAACATTTTTGCTTCAGTAATGTATAACAAAAAACTGATTGCTAAACAGTTATTAAATGAATACTTTTGGCCCCTTTTAGCCCCTAATTTGAGTACCTAGCCCCTTTTTCATGATTCCATCTTCAAGCTTTTAGGACTCTGAACACTTTTTGTTCAACAACTATTCAGAGATTCATTTTCGTTTTCGAGTTATTTGCAAAAGAAATATTTAGGGGCCAACCCTTCAACTCCCTAATGGGGACGTTTAGCGAAAAATGAAAGGTTGCATATTGTTCAGAACATGATTTTGAACATCTTTTGTTCAATATTACTTGTCAAAATATTTCTCACTTTCGAGATCGATAAAAAGGAAAACATGTGTAAATTTTCGCACTTTTACGCATTCTATTTTTTGACCCCTGTATAGCGCCATTTTGAATAGAGAAATCGAAAAACAAAAACCGATGTGCACAACTTCAATCCTTCTGTTATCTAAAACCAGTAAAATTTCTGCTCCAGCTCAAGTGGTCTCTGAGCCTTTGTCTTGAAATGAAAGCCTATACTTTTTCGTTTAAAGGGAAATAACTCAAAACCGGAAGTGACTTTTTGAACTTATTGACAGCATTCTGATAGAGTTTATTACCGTCTATAATGTCTGAAAATTTGAACAAAATCCATTGAAAAATGAGCGAGATACGAGGCCTCAAATTAAAGTTGGCGTCTAGGAAGAAAAAAAAAAAGAATAATAAGAACTAGAGCAAAGCTCGTTGCAAAGCAACGAGTAGGTCTTCCGTCCTGTTTGACCGGAAGTAGCTTTCATTTTTAACCAAAACTAAGAAATAACGCCTAAAAATGGTTTGAATCATCTAAAGCTATATTGTTTTATGCAGAAATAAGTAATTTTTTATACTTCCGGTTAAACCGGAAGTGACAACGACGGACGGAAAATTAAATTTTAGGCTTCCAGTGACATATGTTACCTCAAAACTTGTCAAGAATGGCAAAAATATGTGTTTTTCGACTACTTCCGGTTTGGCCGGAAGTGACGACGCCGGCGGAAGTGACAACGACGGACGGAAAATTAAGTTTCAGGCTTCCAGTGACATATGTTACCCCAAAACTTGTCAAGAATGGCAAAAATACGTGTTTTTCGACTACTTCTGGTTTGGCCGGAAGTGACGACGCCGGACGTATTTTTACGACTTCAATAGATTAATTTTGACATTTTGAACAACTTTGCTTCTTTGAGGTATTACAAATTCTCAATACTTTTTGAGATAAAAACGAAAAACATTCAGCCCCCTTTGGCCCTTAATTTTAGCTAGGGCCAGCCCTTTTTTCGAGATATCATTTGAAAGATCTTTACATTCTACACTCCTTTTGTTCTTCATGCTTTTACAAAATATTTCTAGGTAAAAAGTTATCGTAGAAAAGGTGTTTAGATTTTTGAAATTCTTGATAGGACTGTTTTCGGACCATAGCTAGCGTCGGCGCTTCGTACTTCCGGTGGTTGAGATATACCAAATACATATCTCCAAAGGTTGCTCTATCAGCACTGAAAATTTCATGCTTCTGCGTTGAGTGCTTTTTGAGAAAACTGCCGGACAAAATGACCCTCTAAAACTCACTAAATCGCGAAAAACTCCGAACCGGAAGTGACGTCATCAAATTAAAAAAAAACGCCTTAAGTTCATATCATTTGTCATCAATGCTGAAAGTTTCATGAAAATCCATCGACGCGTTTTCGAGAAATCGCGTGCACAAAATCGGTAAGAATAATAATAATAAGACTAGATGAGATCTCGTTGCGAGCAACGAGTAGGTCTTCCGTTGAATTTCTAGATAAGATGAGATGTGATTTTGACTGAGATATTTGTTAAAATAGAATGACATTAAGTTTATCTTCATTTATTTTAAAGCTTCTGTTTTATGTCCAATATTCTGAACATGTTTTGTTCAATATTGCTTATAAAAACATTCGCTCTTTTCAAGACGTAAAGCATAATTAATATAGCATTTTGGCCCCTGGTGAATCCCTATTACGTAACATTAGATCAAAATTTAATAACATATTGTTGTATATCCTTAAATTTAATATCTTTGCTTCTCAAAATGTATACCTAGTACAAAATATTGATCATTAAAGAGTTAAAGATGAGAGACTTCTGAGCACTTAATTTGATGAGATGACACCTTTTTCTTGATATCAAACGTAAGGGCTTGTGATTTCAAAGACTTTTTGTTATATACCTATTCAGAGATTTTTTTCGTTTAGCGTCAAGATTTGATATTCTGGCCCCTTGTGACCCTTAATTACGTAACATATGATAATTATTTTATCATATATTGTTGCAAATCATTTATATTAACATCTTTGCTTCTGTAATGTATAACAAAATATTGATCATAAGAGAGTTACAGATAAAAGACTTCTGGTCCCTCTGAGCCCCTAATTTGAGGGGTCAGCCCCTTTTTTCTTGATATCAAACGAAAGTTCTTGTGATTTCAAAGACTTTTTTTTCTACATCTATTCAGAGATTTCCTTTTGTTTGGGAGATATGCTTTATATAAAAATTTAGGGGCCACTCCTACAAGTCCTTAATGGGGCCGTTTTAGCCCCTCTGAGCCCCTAATTTGAGGGGTCAGTCCCTTTTTCTTGATATCAAACGAAAGGTCTTGTGATTTCAAAGACTTTTTGTTCTACACCTATTCAGAGATTTCTTTTTGTTTAGGAGATATGCTTTATATAAAAATTTAGGGACCACTCCTACAAGGCCTTAATGGGTCCGTTTTACAAAAATTCAAAGTATGCATATTGTTTAGCACATTAATCTAGCCATCTTTTGTTCAACATTGCTTATTAAAATATTCACTCTTTTCGAGATATGAAGCGTCAAAGATTTGACATTCTGGCCCCTTGTGACCCCTAATTACGTAACATATGATCAAAACCTTATCATATATTGTTGCAAATCGTTAATATGAAGATCTTTGCTTCTGTAATATATAACAAAATATTAATTATTAGAGAGTTATAGATAAAAGACTTTTGGCCCCTCTGAGCCCCTAATTTGAGGGGTCAACCCCTTTTTCTTGATATCAAACGAAAGGTCTTGTGATTTCAAAGACTTTTTGTTCTACACCTATTCAGAGATTTCCTTTTGTTTTGGAGATATGCTTTATATAAATATTTAGGGGCCACTCCTACAAGTCCTTAATGGGGCCGTTTTACAAAAATTCAAAGTATGCATATTATTTAGCACATTAATCTAGCCATCTTTTGTTCAATATTGCTTATTAAAATATTCACTCTTTTTGAGATATGAAGCGTCAAAGATTTGACATTCTGGCCCCTTGTGACCCCTAATTACGTAACATATGATCAAAACCTTATCATATATTGTTGCAAATCGTTAATACAAACATCTTTGCTTCTGTAATGTATAACAAAATATTGATCATTAGAGAGTTAAAGATAAAAGACTTTTGGCCCCTCTGAGCCCCTAATTTGAGGGGTCAGCCCAAATTTTGTGACTTCAAAAGAAAGGCCTTTTTATTTTGCACATTTTTTCTTCAATATGTTCTAACAAATTATGAACGCGTATGAAGATATGAAACAAAATGTGTCAAATTTTGTGAGATGTTTCTGAGACATTTTTTCGGACCCTACCGAGCTCCGGCGCCTATTGCGCTAGAAAAATTTGGATACCTGCCTGCAACTCACCAAACCTTCCATTACTATCACTGAAAATCTTGAATCAATATCTTAAGTAGTTTCGGAGGAGTTTCCAGGACAAGCCGGCCCTCTGAAAATCAAAAAATCGTCCATATCTCACTACCGGAAGTGGCGTCATCAAAAAGTAAAAAAACCTATCAAAATCACTTGAATGTCTTTTAGATCTGAAAGTTTGACCAGCCATCTCTGAGAAATCGCTTGCACAAAATCGGTTGGAATAATAATAATAGGGAAAAAGAAACCGAAGGGAAGACCTTAATAATAATAACTAGTAGACTTATTGTTCAAAGAACAATAAGAGGTCTTTCCACCTTCTTTGAATTTCAATTTTGTTTTAAAATTTAATTCCATGAATAAGAAACTAAAATTATCTTAAAGGATATCAAAAATTTAAAAAAAAAAATAAAAGAAATGACCTTGACCTTTGACCTTGAAAAAATATTCAAGGTCAAAGGTCAAGGGTCACAATGCAATTGACCCCATGCTTCTATGACTTATAGTTTTTAAGTTATAAGGTTAACTAGGAAGTACAAAGAAGCTAAAGGGCAATAACTCATATAAGCGGTCATCAGATCCTTTTCCACTTATATACTGAAGTTAGGCCTTAGGACCCTTAAGACATTAGTGAAGGTTTAGTGTCTATATGGTCTACGGTTTCGAAGTAGTAGCGATAACAAGGTTTTCCGCACAAAGGGCGATAACTTTTAATAGGGTCAATCCTACTGAATACGAATTGAATTTTTCAAATAGTTTTAAGAGTACATATTAATGATGCAAAGACAGTTTCTTTATGTTAAGAGACAAAAAAGATATAAAAAGAGCTTAATTTCTCAATTTTTGAATGACCTTTGACCTTTGACCTTTAAATGAATTTTAAGCTCAAAGGTCAATGAATCTTATGCAGTTGGTCCCATGTCTCTAGCACTTCTAGTTTTGAAAACTTTCAATAATTTCTAAAATTCAAAAAGTTTCAGGGGCAATAACTCATTGGAGGAGTCACTGAATACTTTCGCAATGAATAGATTCCAGAATCCTCTCAATAAGTCGAAGACTTTAGTGAAGGTTTCATATTTGTACGATATATGGTTTCGAAGTAGTAGCGATAACAAGGTTTTCCGCACAAAGGGCGATAACTTTTAATAAAGTCAATCTTAGGGAATACAAATTGAATCTTGAAAATAGTTTTAAGAGTACATATTAATGATGCTAAGCCAGTTTGTATATGTTAAAAGACAAAAAAGATATAAAAAGAGCTTAATTTTTTAATTTTGGAATGACCTTGACCTTTGACCTTTACATGAATTTTAAGCTCAAAGGTCAATGAATCTTATGCAGTTGGTCCCATGTCCCTACGACTTGTCGTTTTGAAAATTTTTAATTAAAAGTAAAATTCAAAAAGTTTCAGGGGCAATAACTCATTGAAAGGGTCACCAAATACTTTCACAATGAATAGATTGAAAAGTCCCCTTAAATAGTCGAAGACATTGGTGAAGGTTTCATACCTCTACGGTGTACGGTTTCAGAGGAGTAGCGATAACAAGGTTTTTCGCACAAGGGGCAATAACTTTTAAAGGGATTATTGTTAGGGGACAAGAATGAAATCTTTGAAATAGTTTTAAGAGTACATATCAATGATGCATAGACATTAAGTATATGTTAAAAGACAAAGGAGATATTAAAAAAGCTTAATTTCTCAGTTTTGGAATGACCTTGACCTTTGACCTTTGCATGAATTTTTAGGACAAAGGTCAATGAATCTTATGCAGTTGGTCCCAAGTCTCTACGCCTTCTTGTTTTGAAAATTTTTAATTATTTGTAAAATTCAAAAAGTTTCAGGGGAAATAACTCATTGAAAGGGTCACCGAATGCTTTCGCAATGAATTGATTGAAGAGTCCCCTTAATTAGTCGAGGACACTAGTGAAGGTTTCATACCTCTACGGTTTACGGTTTCAGAGGAGTAGTGATAACAAGCATTTCTTGCGAAAGGGGCAATAACTCCGAAAGGGGCCATTGTTCACATTCGCAGGGTCAACTGCGAAAATCTTTTACGGAGTACATTCTGATGGATATAAAATCTTTTCGATAAATCTTGAAACAAAAAATCACATGGCGGAAAAATAATAAGAAATAAGGAAAAGAAGAAACAGAAGGAAATCAATAGGTCTTTCCACAGAAAGGTGGAAAGACCTAATAAGAAACAGAGTAAAAACAATATGTTCCCCAACTTCGTTTGGGGAACATAATTATGTTGGCTCAATTTTAGCTATATGTTTCGTAATTAGGTCTTTCCACCTTTCTGTGGAAAGACCTATTGATTTCCTTCTGTTTCTTATTTTCCATTATTATTATTTTTCCGCCATGTGATTTTTTGTTTCAAGATTTATCGAAAAGATTTTATATCCATCAGAATGTACTCCGTAAAAGATTTTCGCAGTTGACCCTGCGAATGTGAACAATGACCCCTTTCGGAGTTATTGCCCCTTTCGCAAGAAATGCTTGTTATCGCTACTCCT
>PRKT01001006.1:95543-108809 GCA_003671525.1 Saccostrea glomerata | reverse complement strand
AATTCGTATTCCGTAAGATTGACCCTATTAAAAGTTATTGCCCCTTTCGCAAGAAATGCTTTTTATCGCTTCTCCTTCGAAACCGTAAACCGTAGAAATATGAAACCTTCACTAAAGTCTTCGACTAATTGAGAGGAATCTGGAATCTATTCATTGCGAAAGTATTCGGTGACTCCTTCAATGAGTTATTGCCCCTGAAACTTCTTGAATTTTAGAAATTATTAAAAATTTTCAAAACGAAAAGCGATAGAGACATGGAACCAACTGCATAAGATTCATTGAGCTTTGAGCTTAAAATTCATGTAAAGGTTAAAGGTCAAGGTCATTCCAAAATTGAGAAATTGAGCTCTTTATGTATTTGTTTTGTCTCTTAACATATACAAACTGGCTTAGCATCATTAATATGTACTCTTAAAACTATTTTAAAGATTCAATTTGTATTAACTAAGATTGACTCTAATAAAAGTTATCACCCTTTGTGCGGAAAACCTTGTTATCGCTTCTATTGCAAAACCATAAACTGTACAAATATGAAACCTTCACTAAAGTCTTCGACTAGTTGAGAGGATTCTGGAATCTACTCATTGCAAAAGTCTTCGTTGACTTCTTCAATGAGTTATTGCCCCTGAAACTTCTTGAATTTTAGAAATAATTAAAAATTTTCAAAACAAGAAGTGATAGAGACATGGGACCAACTGCATAAGATTTATTTACCTTTGAAGTTAAAATTCATGTAAAGGTTAAAGGTCAAGGTCATTCCAAAATTGAGAAATTAAGCTCTTTTTACATCTTTTTTGTCTCTTAACATAAAGAAACTGTCTTAGCATCATAAATATGTACTCTTAAAACTATTTGAAAGATTCAATTCGTATTCCGTAAGATTGACCCTATTAAAAGTTATCGCCCTTTGTGCGGAAAACCTTGTTATCGCGGTGGAAGGTGGAAAGACCTCTTATTGTTCTGTGAACAATAAGTCTACTAGTTATTTTTAGGCTTTTTAATTTTGGACCTATGTATAACATTGTTTGAATACACTGTGCCTATACTGTTGTTTCCTTAGATACATTACAAAACCAGTATCAAACATATTTTAATGCCGTTTTGAAAATAGCATGAAGTAACTAGAAATATTCTGCATTTAGTTTCTAACAAATACAATTTTTGGTTTATGAGTTGGTTCCTTGGGAATGAAATTTCAGTACAGAAAACTGCACTCCAAAGTAAATGGGGCTTGGGGAGGGAGATGGACTTGTGTTATGACTTATTCATCATCTGAAAACAGTTATATCACAGATTTTTTCTATTAAACTTTTTTATTCCTTTAATGAATTAAAATAAAAGGCCTGAAGGGCCATAATGGCTTACGAGCTTGATATAGATATAAAGCTTAAGGAACTGTAATAATATAGTGACATTGACATTGTGTGCTATTTTGACTGAATGAATATTCATTGAAGTGTTAATTGACTTCATTATCGTATGTTAAATATTCAGAACAAAATAAAAGTCAGTTCACTGATGCGGTGATTGTGAAATTCAATTTTCACTTCAAGAAATAGAAATACCAAGGGACAATTCGTTATATATTAATATAAATGCATGTTTATTGTTATAACCCTCAGATGCTTTGAAACACTTACAGACAGGACACAAGGAAAGAAATCAGGAGAAATCAACATTTAAATGATAGATGATTTTTAAAAGAAGTTGTACAAAACTTAATTTGAAATACAAAACTTTAGAAACATCTGTTGCAATGTTGCAATCAGTAATTCACAGCAAATGCTTACTGATCAAAAGTTTAAATTGTCATGGTCAGAATTTTGTTTTCTTTGACAGTACTGCAGACACGGGCAATTTCTTCATCAATTTGTTCTCCATGTCTCTTGTTTCGCACTTCAGAGCACTAGACAGGGAGGCCTTCTTAATTAGATATTCTGCTATGGGTTTGATAGTCTGGCCATCATCCTCTTCATATGCGATGAACTGAAGGGTCTTGCACACTTCTGGTACAGCTACTTCCTTAAAAAATGAAAAAGACATTACATTATGATTATCCAAACTGTCCTAAAAAGATAAAAAAGTTTTTTTTAACATAAGAGCATTATGAGGTGTCCAAACAACCGTAGTCAGAATGTTGTTTAACACTCATTAAATCAGAGCAAGGTTTACCTCAATTTTTGTCCTTACAGTAGACGATACATATTTCTCATCATTGAACAGCTGTACAACAACATCAGATATAATTATGTGACTTCCAACAGAGGTATTCGTCTTTGTTAAGTCACGCCATAATGACACCTTGCATGTTCCTGTGATGTCTTTCACTTTTATAGTCCTCACACTCGTCTCCTCACTATTGACACGGACTGACCTTTGCATCTCCTCCTGTTAAAGAAACATGTAATAATTAATCTTATGATCCTAATAATTTGGTTTCTAATGCATTATTTAATACACAGTGTTGTGGCATTGAAGATCATACAAAAAAAAATGCTTTGTCATGTTCTACATTTATTTAGGGATTTTTTTTGAGTCATCAACTAAACTTATCAATAATATAGTACTTTACTAATATGTAAGGAAACTAAAATCTATGTTACAAAATACTCACTGAAACAACTTGTCCCCTGAGGGTAACAAGGGTTTTTGTTGGTGAACTTTGGGCAGTCTTTATGCTCACCTCCGCAGCAGGAGGTGGAAATGCAATTTCCTTAACCTGTGTTACCAGGAATTCTGGAACATCCAGAGGTCCAGTTTTTAAGACTTTCCTCCTGTTTGTTATCACGAAAGGCTTGACAGTTTCATTTTCAATTATAACATTTAGCAACAAAACTGTGTGTCCAGGTTTTACGACGTCAAGTTTGGTGCTGTCGTAGAGTACTCCTTTCACTGCCATTGTTCTGTCTGCAAATCCAATCACTGATGATTGGCGCTGCTCACCATTTGCATTCCTGTAAGCAACAACTGGACCAATTCCACAAACTTTTACTTTCAATGCTTCAGAGTAGGGAGTGCTGGACAAAGTGCTATCACTCATAATTGCATAGAATATCCTCACTGCTCCCATAGTCATCCATTTTCTTGTTTTTATGAAGAATGATGATAAATTTTAGTCTCTTCTTTTTATAAACGGCTTTGGGAGTGGTTGATGACTCCAGGTGACCCCTTATTAATGTTACAATTTATTTAAGTGACTTCAGACGGACTTAATGGTATATGATCTTATTATTGTGTGACCCCAGACGGCTGTTTGATGGGAAGGGTGACCTCAAACGGCTTTATGGGATGGGTGACCCCAAACGGTTTTATCAGATGGGTGACCCCAGACGGTTTTATGGGATGGGTCGTGACGTCATCGACCTCAGACGGCTTTCATGGGATGGGTGACCCCAGACGGACCCATGACGTCAGTGACCCCATATAGACCCCAGACTATACCCCTTACTACTAGGGCTTCAAATTTAGACCTATACTCGGGGCCATTGAGCAGTGAGGGTTCTTTATCGTGCCAACGCCTACCGTGACACGGGACCTACGTTTTTAAGGTCATATCCGAAAGACCCGTGACTTTCACTTCAAGTGCCGAGCGCTTGGCGAAGGAATAGTTACTACCTTTGTTTACGTCTTAGGTATGACGCGGCGCCGCGATCGAGAATCGAACCCGGGCCTCCCGATCACGAAGCGAACGCTCTACCACTAGGCTACCGTGACCGGTTAGTAGTTACACAGGTCGAGGAAACTATTTTCTGTGACGTCGGAATAAATTTACATGTTAAGTGAGGAACCAACGTGACTGACAAATTGACCAATCAGCTCAATGAGTTGCATTATGGTCTACTACAAAAATACTACACGTGTGTTTCTAAAAGGCTAATTTTTTAAATCGCTCTCGGAAAAACGTGATGTATTTTTCGAAGCATTTTACACACTTAATAAAATATAAACATCATTATCTACTGATCCAATGCTCACATTTATATACAAATGATTTACAATGATAAAAATTAGGGTTTTCTCCACTCCATTGTACAAGTCTGTTTGTTGACAGCTTTCCCCGTACTGTATAACTGTAGTGTCAGTGAAAAGTCAATTTCACGTGACTATTCCTTGGTCCAAAAACAATCAACTCTGAGGTGTGCTCACGTATTGTCAATGTTTATAACGTAAACAACCTCGAAATACCGGTATATGCTACTCATGTTTTCAATGTGCATGATGGTTTATATAACAGGTAAATAATAAAAAAAAATGAATCTTAATTTTTTTTAAATGCAAGTTTTAACTTCTTGTAACAAATAACTGAATAACAACTCCATAAATTTAACCAGTAACTTAGCACATTAACGAATATCGAGTTAAAAAAACTTGAGTCTTACTTGAGTTATTCAGTTTCAGAGTTATTAGATTACAAATACACTGTAGATTTATCTTTCTTTTTTTCCTTCGGGAAAAAATTCTGCGTCGTATTTTTTTTAAAGGAATTATTGCCCTCCCACTCCCCCTTCCGCAAAAAAAAAAAACAAGATGTATTTGTAAAACACTGATGCCCCCGTATGGCAACATAGCAAAGTTTAAGCTTTTATTAAATGCAAATTTAATTAATTGGTACCAAAAGTAGGGTATTCTCACTGGAAAACAATTGTGAAATTTGAAAGTAAGCAAATGTTGAAGGTTTTTAATAAGTACAAAAATCTCCAAGGTCAAGGTCAAAAGGTCAATGTAATTAGTATCAAATGAAATGTCTAGCCACATAAAATACATATGTAGAGCATGAAAGCCCTATCCCTAACTGTTCAGAAGTTATGGTTAATGTTTAATTTCTTAAAAAGTAGGTCAAACTGCAAGGTCAAAGCATCAAAGTAATTGTTATCAAATGAAAAGTCTTATCATAAGGATCAAATATGTAAAGTATGAAAGGAACTAGCCCTAAGTCTTTAAAAGTTATGGTCAAGTTTGCTTTTTTAAAGTAGGTCAATCTCAGAGGTCAAGGTCAAAGGGTCAAGGATCTTCTTATCCAATGAAGGGTCTTTTTACAAGGATTACATATATGAACTATAAAAGCCCTTTCTCTTACTGTTCAAAAGTTATGGCCAAGGTTAAAGTTTTTCACAAGTACGAAAATCTACAAGGTCAAGGTCAAAGGGTCAAGGTTGTTGGTATCCAGTGAAAGGTCTTTTAACAAACATTACAAATGTGAAGTATAAAAGTCCTGGTGTCTACTGTTCAAAAGATATGGACAAAGTAAAATTTAAAAAAAAATTCTTAAAAAGTATAGGTGAAACTCCAAGGTCAAGGGGTCAAAGTTATTGTTATCTAATGAAAAGTCTTGTCATAAGAATCAAATATGTAAAGTATGAAAGCACTAGCCCTAACTCTTTAAAAGTTATGGTCAAGGTTTGCTTTTTTAAAGTAGGTCAAGCTCAAAGGTCAAGGTCAAAGGGTCAAGGATCTTCATATCCAATGAAGGGTCTTTTCACAAGGATTACATATATGAAGTATGAAAGCCGTATCACTCACCGTTCAAAAGTTATCGCCAAGGTTAAAGTTTTTTCACAAGTATAGAAATCTACAAGGTCAAGGTCAAAAGGTCAAGGTTGTTGGTATCCAGTGAAAGGTCTTTTAACAAACATTACAAATGTGAAGTATAAAAGTCCTGGTGTCTACTGTTCAAAAGATATGGACAAAGTAAAATTTTAAAAATTTTCTTAAAAAGTAGGTCAAACTCCAAGGTCAAGGGGTCAAAGTTATTGTTATAAAATGAAAAGTCTTGTCATAAGAATCAAATATGTAAAGTATGAAAGCACTAGCCCTAACTCTTTAAAAGTTATGGTCAAGGTTTGCTTTTTAAAGTAGGTCAAGCTCAAAGGTCAAGGTCAAAGGGTCAAGGATCTTCATATCCAATGAAGGGTCTTTTCACAAGGATTACATATATGAAGTATGAAAGCCCTATCACTTACCGTTCAAAAGTTATGGCCAAGGTTAAAGTTTTTTCACATGTATAGAAATCTACAAGGTCAAGGTCAAAAAGTCAAGGTTATTGGTATCCAGTGAAAGGTCTTTTAACAAACATTACATATGTGAAGTATAAATGTCCAGGTGTCTACTGTTCAAAAGATATGGCCAAAGTAAAATTTTAAAATTTTCATGTAAAAGTGGGTCAAACTCCAAGGTCAAGGTCAAAAGGTCAAATTTGGTGGTACCCAAAGAAAGGTCTTGTCACAAGGAATACACATATGAAATATGAAAGTCATAGCTCTACTAAATCAAAAGTTATTGGCAAGGTTAAAGTTTTTGCGGACAAACAGACAAACAGAGAGACAGACACGACAAAAACTATATACCCCCTAAACTTCGTTTACGGGGGCATAAAAATAAAGTAACATAAAAACGTTCTCTATAAATAAGCTCTTATCAATATTGTACAATACTTTTAGTATTTATGAAATGGTTCTTACACTTCATAAAGGACATCGTCAAATATGTAAGTTGATCTTGTAAATTAGAAGTCCAAATAAAATATTCTAAGACATCTTAATAGGCTAATAAAGAAGGGAAAAGCTACGGAGAGAGAGAGAGAGAGAGAGAGAGAGAGAGAGAGAGAGAGAGAGAACAAGCGTTTTAGAGTTTTAAAATAATGTTAGCTAACTAACATTTACCGTAAATCTTGAATGCATAATATTCATAAACGCCATATATTTCTTCATTTGAATTATCAGTGTGTAAACTAATCAAACTATTAATTCTTTTACGTTAACAGTCATAGAGTTGCTTGAATTTAAGATATAACCTTCGGATTTGGCTTTATTTACGCTAATAAAAAGATTTGAAACAAGGTTATTGTATTGCGTCTAACATCTAGTGCTGGCAACAAAGTGGAAACCCGACATAAATCAATTCTCAACACTTTTTTTCTAATTATAGAATTATTTTGACAAACTTCTTCAAATTATTTTTGCTCAGATTCAGTAGGCCTCACGGTCATATTATGACGTCATCATTGTATCATGTACGTAAGCATGACAGAAAAGAGCGTAATTTTAAATTTTATATGAAAGAACACATATTAACTCTTTGCCTATCACGCCGTCTGTGACGTAATAGTAGCATTACATTTGTTACTTTTTAAGCGGTTAGCTTCGCTAGCCGCTATATGGCATGTGTCGGCAACCGGAAACCTCCATAAGGCGCTACCTATCGGCATCGCTTTATCGCTCGTAACCTTATCCTTCTGCAACCAAAACCGGAAACTTCCACAAGGACCTACCTATCGACAACGGTAACTTCAGCAAATGATTTGTTTACTGTCGGCGTAATACGCCCCCTGGTTAGAGATTGACAATATGCTTTGAAGTCTGACTAAAGCCAGCCCCTACTATATCACTTCGTACTAACGAAGTATATGCTGTGTAAGAAGAGTGGCTATTATAACGATTATATCGAATTCTTATTATTATATTTACCAAAGCATTGACAATACTTACAACACGTACTTTTAAGAACTGAGAATTTGGTCCTTATTACATGTGTAGCGCGCGATTGCGATTTCTGGCAACTGTTAGTTTATTTTTGAAAGTTTATTATACAGCAGGTTGGAGGTTATTACAGACTGCAAAAACATCAGTAAATCTCTCGATCGAGTTTGATTTTCCTTGCCAAAGTATTAAGAAACACCATTTATTAAGTTAATACCTGAAAAGCGCTTTTATAAAAACACCGAACGCATCTGTAAATTTAACACTTTGTAACGTTTTATGGAAACAATAGGGTTACCTCCACTATGAAACGTTTGTTTTTCTTCTCTTTTCTTCTCTGTCTAATAAACAGATTATAAAAGCTCTGCTCCCAGGGATGAATTCTCTACTCCGTCTTTGATAATTTATAACAATCGATCATAAGGGATTACTTACTATTAGTTTTGTAAAAAATAATGGAGCACTTAAAGTAGTAAAATCAATTTTGAAAAAAAAAATGGAGAAATATATATTAATTTTAATCAGCATTGTGATCCTCTTCTAAAAATCAACCGATATTATTTTCACAGAAGAATGAGGTATGAAAAATTTTGGCAATCAGCAAAAATTTAAAATATATACTTAATGCTTATTTATAAGTTTTGAAAATTTGATCAATTCCTAGGGAACGTATTATTAGCTGTGAAAATACTTTTAAAATTTGAATTTGTCCAATTTGTCGATTATTGTTTTAAAAGTTTGAGAAGAATAAAATTAAATACAGGTGTTTAGAGGCACATTGATAGAAAAGAAATCAGTGTATATTGTTTAACCGACATATTGAAGAAAGTGACACTGATAACTTTTTAAGTTACACTGATTTTTAATGTACATTTCAATTTTTAAATACTAGTATTGATTGATTACACAACTTTCCTTTTCATGTTTTATTTGAGAACAATATTGCATGAAGAGTATATGATAAAAACACCTTATATGTCCTTATCTAGATATTGTGCCTTATACGAGGGTTGTTCGAAAAGTCCGTGGACGATGTCCATCTTCGTTACATTACTCACTGGAATTTTAAAACAAGCACATTATAATATGTAAAAATATTTGTTTTGTTGATTTGTGACGTTTCCTTCCATTCGATTTAACACAAATAAATTTACTTCATTTTAAAATCAGCATGTTTTGTACCCGCGGAGCACACAAAACGGCAATGTAACGTCAACACATAGCGTCGAGAATTTATAATAGATAGTATACCTATACATTTCACACAGAATATTCCAATGTCCATTCATTCAATCGATCTTTTTTTAATAGTTGACATTTATTTTTTAAAAATTGATCTCATTGTATAATTTCCTTTGTTAAAGTTTTAATTTTTTAGTGCTTAACTCTGCTTTCACAGGATAAGCAACTCTTAAGCGCCTTTGTCTTTCAACTACGTTTCAAATTTTAAAGTTTTGTTCAGATGTTTACAATAAAACCGTTTCTTCACAGGTCATCATCATCCGATACAGAGTCTCTGTCACTCAAATATTGCCTGTACTATTTATACACACATGCACAACTCGCTTGTGACCTATTTTCTTGATTCCTTCAACATTTTAAGAGTTTATTCAGGATTTTTCCTGAGAAAAACGGATAATTGCTTCGGTATCTGCTGCTCCGTGACGTTCTAAAACGTCATCGTTTTTGTTGTTTTCAATAAGGACTATTTATCTTCTCAAGTTGATTTCTTTTCAATAAAGTAAAATATAAAACCATAATTTGGTACACGTATCGATGTAACAATTCTTTATTCGAATCTCTAGGTAGTTTTTCGTTTTTCCTCCATTTTACAGAGAATATTGCTATAGACACTATTTATTGTATTGTCTGTAACTTTCTATATTTTGACCTGCTCCGCGATCCGATTTTTGCATTTTTAAAACCTGGATAAGTTTTTAATCAATCGTAATATTTTGTCAAAATTAATACATATCATTTGGATTAATTGTTAAAATATTTCTACCAAATTTGGATAACATATGACGTCAAATAAAAAAGATATGACAGTTGTCCACGAACTTTTCGAACAACCCTCGTATTGTGCAAGACTTCTTTCAAATGATTCCCATATACCATTTACTTTATTCGAACATTTACTTGTTTGAAAAGTCAATAAAATATATTTCATAAAGCTTGATAATCTTGTTTACTCGCCAGTCTTCCCGTAGAAGTAGTAGTTTATAATATTACTAAAGGAAGTATTCAGTATCTGTATCAAAATACAGAATGATCAATGGTCGATTTTAGAAGAAAAGCTGACTCCTGAAAGTTCAAGAGGTGGGATCCGTTGCCTAAAAAAAGTTAGCATCCCTCGTTGACAGGTTAATTATATTGCCGCGATGAGCCTACACAACTGAACTTGACAGAATTATGGCATTTTGAATATTTTTCATTCCCACTTGGTTTTCCGCACTTTTTTTTCTAAACTCTTGCAGATATTGAGCTGAATTTTGGTACGTGAGTGTATCTTAATGAGTTACAGATCAAGTTTGAATTTCGTTTCGCTTCATTGATTTTTGACAGAATTATGGCATTTTGAATATTTTTCATTCCCACTTGGTTTTCCGCACTTTTTTTTCTAAACTCTTGCAGATATTGAGCTGAATTTTGGTAAGTGAGTGTATCTTAATGAGTTACAGATCAAGTTTGAATTTCGTTTCGCTTCATTGATTTCTGACAGAATTATGGCATTTTGAATATTTTTCATTATCGCTTAATTAAGATCGGGTTCGAACTGCGCTACTTCCGATTGTCGACAAAAATATGAAGCGAGGAAAAGACGATGGATAAATTAGTTGAATTGCCGTCTTAATGTTTATTATTTTATTAGATTTAAGGCATTTACAACTTGAAAATCTTTCAGTTTAACCTTGGACATGACTTTTGCACATTAAAAAATGACATCCTGAAGAAAAAGGGGAAAAACCCGATAGGGGATACTGTCTTACGTTGAATTAAAGTAATTTTGGAATAAATTTCATGTATCTTCTGCATTCTGGCATCTAAACGTGAATAATGCAAACGAAAGAGCACAAACTATACAGGATACCCCCGCACGTCATACATAACACAACTTTTGCAATGCATATCTTTTTACTACAAAACTCCTCGGGTGTTTTGGTTGGGTGGTGAAAACAAGAAACCCATCTGAACTATTAGCCAGGATTTCGGAGGAACCATTTTCTTTGCCTAATCGAAGATTCACTCTTACATGACCCCAAATAGGATGTTGTTAGATGTTTGAGAAGCAGTAGCGAATTCGGAACATCTAATTTTAATTAGATTGCATCCATCTGTGACATCAGTTTGGAATGTTATTGGTTTTACTATTGAGTAAAGTATTACAAAAACAGAATGTCTGGGTTTTTCTTCTCTGATGACATTGGACAAAGATATGCATACTTAAATATCATCATTTTATGCACTTTTTCGGTACATATTAGATGAAAGCATGCTAACCGCTTCTCAGTACTTTCAGTACTTTGATTGATGACGTTATCCTTTTCCCCACAGCGCACTTGCGTTTACGTGCTGAAAAGACGTGGTTTTGAAAATGAATATTTACACGGTGTATGTAGCAATGGTTGTCGTATATATCGCCATATTCATGAAACCATCTTTAATTTTAAATTCAAGTATTGTTGGAGATTTAATCCTGTTTATTTTGTTTAAATAATTCTTTCTTGTGGACTGTTACAAACTTAATTTATTATCTTAGCTTACAGCTTATTTATTTAAAATTTCATATTTAAATCTAAAACGTCAATGAAAATAATTAACGGTATTTGACTTTTCAGACAGGGTGTCATTTTATGCTCGTGTTTAATTACGACACTTGCGCCCTACCACCCCCCCCCCCCCCCCCTCTTTTATTTCTTCGGTCCATGCATATCGACTTTATCGAAACTTGCAGGAAACTTGCAGAATCTTTAATTATAAATAAAAATAGAAATGAGGTCTGGAAGAGAATGATTCTTACTTGTGAAGATTTTTATAAAAGTTATTTAACCGATTTTTTAGGACAAAAAAGAAGTTTTAAGCATATTTAATATTATTTAATAAGAGTTTTTACAAAAAAAAATTGTCGGAATATATCGCTTAATTTTATATTGAACAATACAGTAGCGTGTTGATTGTCAAAGGGAAACATTTCATTTTTTAAGTCAAAATTTAACTGATCACATCGGCATTAAAATCATCAGTCTAAAACTAGCATTATATATCTAATCCTTGCTAGCTAAGATTCCCTGATTCGAAATCTACTATGGTTGAAATGTAAAAAGGATCGATAACCCTTGGCTAGCTAAGATTGGGATAATCTTTACACCCACATGCGGACTACTAAAAATATCAGCACGTTTAAAAAGCAGTGAAATAAAGCAAAAACTTTTTTTTAATGTCTTAAGGTTAATTTAAAAAAATAATAATAAATAAAAGGAAAAAACCTATCGAAATGCAATATTTCTCTTCTTAAGAATGGAATTTGAACACTTTTTTTAAAAACTATTTGCAATAGTTTACAAGAGAGGCCAAAAACTTCTCGGACGTAGCTGTCAGTACTCGACATTTTTCCCAATGGTGCCCGAAGTATTCCGAGTATTTGTGGAGCAAATCAGGGAGTACTCCTTAAAAGGTTTCTTTGGAAATGCATTAATTGTAGCTGCAGTTCTTGAGAAATTAAAAAATGAATTTAATGAACATGCAGCGTCGATGTAGACAAAACCTGTCCACTTGTAGGAAAAGAATAGTTTATCTAAAAAACTTGTAGAAAATAAAGTTAGATTAAGTTAGATTAAGAAACATAATATACAATAAAAATTAATCAATCACTGAGGATCTATAAGTAGTTTGTGCGTAGTAGATATACAGATTTTTCAACATCTATACTTTTGTGATTTCTAAGTTAACGGCAAAAAAAAACAACATAATAATAATTTATATATGTGTTTGTAAAAGATATGCAATCCTGGCCGAAATAAATGTTGATATAAATTAGAATGGATAATAAACAGATTATCTCAATATTTTAACGGCACTTTATTTCAGTAATGAAAAAAATATCTTCTAGCCACTTTTTCTTTCCGATATTTCATAGTTTATCGGCAATTGTTTGTTAACTTTTATTTTCCGACATTTATGAAAGAGTAAATTTCAAGTAATAAAACTGGGAATAAAGACTTTACTAACTGAAAATCAAAATTGAACAATAAATCATTGACATCAAAATAATAAAGATAAAAGCTTTGTTTCGTTTTTAAAGAAAAGCATGCTAAATTTGAGATCAGTATCATGTGTCTCGGACAAAGTGCAATCACTGACATAATATAACTCAAATATATGATTGATTTTTTTAACCTATCGATTATTCATAAACTTGGTAGACATGCCCCCCCCCCCTTAAAAAAAAAATCGGAGACACAAAAAATGTCGAAATTGTTGAGTATGATTTCTGAGCTTATATAAATAAAGTACATAATTTTCTGATCAGGCCTTCTATATAATAAGCTGTTGATTGAGGAATTGAAAAAATGCCAGAAATGCTAAATATACCAATAATTCCGGAGATAGATTTAAGAAATAATTCAGATCGCTGTAGGTGAAAGATCCCCCCCCCCCCAAGAATGGAGTTTTTACATGTACACGTATCTCTACTGCACTACCCTTTGAATACAGTTATGAGTTAACTGTCCATTCACAAGGTGGATGTCAAGTGTTTTTTTTTTCGGTTTATTACATATAGGAGTCAGAA
>PRKT01001006.1:58698-93447 GCA_003671525.1 Saccostrea glomerata | reverse complement strand
TTTTTTTTTTTTTTTTTTGTAATTTTATCTATACCTTTTGTCGATTTTTGCGCATACTTTCATCAAATATTTACAAAAAAAAATAGATTTTGTAGAATTTTATAAATTCTGAATCATAGGACCCATCTCACATAATATTGGGGGACAATCACATCACCAACCGAGTGGTTCAAGTTGTGGGCTTATTTAGTGTCAAAAGAAAGACCTTCTTAATTTGTCTCGCACATGTCGCACCCAAAGTTTCGTCTAATAAATCGACCGACTTGAACATATTAAAACGATGAAAATTATTCTTATTTGCAAAATATATTAGAATGAAATTAGAAAAAAATATTATCTTATCATTTATTGTCATACCATCAAAACTTTGCGTTGAATCAGAGCAGAAAACGTCAAAAACACAATGTGCGTTAAAGTGCGTGATTGTGGGGTAAAGGTATATGCGTTAAAATGCGTGATTGTGGGGCAACGGTATATGCGTTAAAATGCGTGACTGTGGGGAAGGGGGTTAAATGGCAATAAAAGAGTTCTATTAAAGAATTATTGACAAATTGGGGATTATATAATTACCAAGAATAAATCTGATATACTAATAACTAATTTATGGTATTTATGCATATGATGAACTTATAATTACTATAAAAATGGAGGACCTTGCTTCAATTTCTGAAAGCTCAACGTTCATAAAATGTAAAATTCATATTGGCCACACGCGAGTACCTCTAAGATATTTTGCATAAAGGTGCATATATGTAATATTTTAATGCATGCAAAGTTTGGAAAAGGTACTCTGTTCCCCTTCACCCATAGATGCTTTGTGCTAAAATTGGTTGAAATTGCTTCAGCGGTTTCAGAGAAGAAGCTGAAAATGTTCAAATGTTAACGCACGACGGACGACGACGGACAACAACGGATAGCAATACTCAGGTGACCTAAAAATGGCATAATGTCCATATATCCCCCCCCCCTGAAATCTTATAGATCTGATACATGAAATGAGATTGTAGGTTAAAAAATTCTTTGAATTATGTTACGTGAATTGGAACTTAAATGTTTATACATACCTCCGTTCTTTTGATTTTGAGACAAAAAATGCAAGAATCTGCATGCACAAACTCTTCTGTTCTTATGCAGAAAAAATATTAAGACGGTGTTTTGATTTTAGTGCCCAACTCTGCTACTGATTAAAAATTTGTTGAATCATTTTTTTCAGTTCTCTATGATTCTTTAAAACATTATCATATAGAAGAAAAATCCACTGGCTGACTCTCTAAGCTTGTTTTTAAAAGCTAAACTTGTCCAGTTATATAGAGAAGCCTGATTGTTACTAAGCTATCTGTGCTCGTGTTAGTTTTCACTAGTAGTTTATAGAATGAATTACTTTTAAATTTCACAGACGTGTTACGTAACTCGGACATAAAACTATTCGTTTTAATACACCTTCATGTGGTACCAACAGTAATACGAACTACGATGTAAATATCGTACTCTTGCAGCCAGTTACAAATGTCCTTTATATTATGTTTGATTATTCTGGCATCATTGTTTCGGGCAAGATATGGACCGATCACAGATATAAAGTGGCCAGTTGTTGACACAGTGATCAAGGGTTTCATTACAGGACGTCCCTTACGTAAGGTAAAGGGTGTCTTTGGAAATGAAAATTTCCACCCTACATATGTCGAATCCGAAATCTCCTGATCACCAGCTTGAGTTAAGAAATGTGTCCTCAATCTCCTGATCACCAGCTTGAGTTAAGAAATCTGACTTGTGTGATGCTGCATGACATCAGAACCTGTGATGTGGTGGAAACCTAAATTCGCTGACACAAATCTTTCTGCATGGACTGATCGCACAGAACTAATGCATTTTCTAATACTGGATTTTGACACATTGAAGAGTGTGGACATGCCTCGACTACATTCTCCTCCTCTGATACTAGTATTCATTAAAATATCGCTAAAAATGTCCTCACATATTTGCTGGAGTGAGTCGAAATTATCCTTCAATGTATTGTTATACGAGTCCTTGGAAATCCCCATGAGGTTCACATATTTATTCATCGTTATTTAAATCAAGTTTAATTTTCTCTCGGACCAGAAACTTGACCAGTTTAGCTATTGTTGTTTTATTAATAGTTGTTGACAGTATTGTAAAGAAGAAAGCTTTACTCTTTTTAGCGGAGGTTCAGGGTCCACATCGTTATCTGTTAGATAATTTACTCAAAACGGAAGGTTTGGTCTTCTATGTATGGAATGGAATATAAATTATAGTGTCGTCGAATGAAATTAATCAATCAAATATGTTCATACATTGTCTCTGTAACGAGGTTCATTAAAACAATATGGCCAGTGTGTAACAAAAATTGTCGAAATTCAGTTGCTTTCCATCTTTCAACCTACAACCTTTATCTTGGTTGTCGAGGAAACTCACTATGTAGTTTAACAAACTAGCTGGATGTAATGTTCAATCAAAGGGCTTGCGTTGGTGATTATCATAAGCAACCAATGAAAACTCGGCATATACCCTTAAAGAACATTCAATCTTTGAATACAAAGTATTTTGGTTATTTTTTTCAGTATCGAACTATAAATTTTTCCTTGGCTGACAATCTAATTTTAGTCCTGTTCTTGGCATTATGTGGTACTTTTGGCATAAAATTGATTGAATCATTTGATTTTTATACGCCCGTCTTAAGACGGGACGTATTATGTTATAGGCTTCGTGTCCGTCCGTCTGTTAGCTGTTTTCGTTTCCGGCTCATAACTTTAATACTACTAGGCCTGGGATTATCAAACTTTGTCATCTGATGCATCTCGGGTAAAAGGTCTGTCGCGCACAAAAAGTAGGTCGCTCTTACCTTTAATTAAGAAGTTATAGCCAAATATGGAAAAATCCTTTCCGGCCCATAACTAGAAAACCATAAGACCTACAATCATCTAACTTGGCCAGTTTATGCGTCTTAGGTAGAAGGTGTGTCGCGACCTATTTCAAGGTCACTGTGACCTTTAATTAAAATGATTTTTTTTTAATGTATCTTTTTACTATTTCATTTACACATCCCAAATAATGTAAAAGTATTGCACTGTTCTTATTAAAAAATTGTTAAATCAAGAAAATACTTTTTTTAAGCATATACTTGACAGCAATTTAAAACAAATATAATGTATGTTAGAGAAATCCCATGTCTCCAATGAGCGTAATTATCAGGCACTGGTCAAGAAGAATTTTGATAACAGAATATTGCATGTCAAATTAGAGAGAAATTAATGGGTTTTGAGTGCAGCAGTTAACTGACAGAGCAATGGCGTTATCTATATCCCTTGAGAATTGGGCAAATGGGTAAGCCTGTTTGACTAAAAATAGCTCTTGTTGACTAGCACTTAAGCTAGTCAACAAGAGCTATTTTTAGTCAAAGTTTTGAAATGAATTTGATGAAAAGTAATTAAAACTTATTTGATATTGCATATTAGACTAATCTGGTATTATGTAATATTATTAATTTAAAAACTAATTTAAAGGGGTGGGGTTGAATCACCATGTCCATATGAATTATATACTTAAACCTGTCGGACATTAAATCTCAACCAAATAAAAAAAATCTGAGAGTATTTTATATGTTTTTGAAAAAAAAAATAGATAGTGCAGACCCATTCATCTCTCGGTAGTAATGAGTAGACAAGCATCCAGTTAAAGATTAATTAATGAGTTCAATGAAGGAAGGCTTGCTGTCTCAGTCGCTCTGATTAGTGATTAAGCAGCCCTTTGGGGATTAGACAGATGAACTGCTGGTCAGTTTATAACATATGTCATTTGATGACCAGCCTTTTTTTCAAAATTAATTTGGTATAGATTAACATGATTAAGTTGTTAAGACTAATTTGATGATGGGCATTTGACAAGGTCTAACACAACCAGCACAGAAATCTATCAGTGATGTAATTTATTATAATTGATGCCAAGATCACAGGGGATGGATAAATATTTTAAGGAATGGAAAAATCTTGGAATCAAGGTTGATGTGATTTTCTTGCACCTAAACTGTTAAAGAAAATTGTAATTTTTTGACGGGCGTATCATGATGTGGCGCAGCACTTTTTCTGTGCTACTTTATATAATGTCATGTGTTTCCAAAATTTAGAGCTTTCTCGACTCTCCCGCTAAAAAGCGTTAATAAGTTTGATAACTGCAAGGTACAGGTAATATTACATATTTGTAATGCAATAAAGCACACTGTTATACCTCAGCGAACTCTTGCATAACATAAACATTAATAACATTCCTTTGACCGGAAGTTTAAATGTTAAAACGGTAATATACTAAAATTGTGCAAAAATTGGTTAAACACTTAATGTAAATCAGAAGTCTCTGTCGAGACTGTAGCTCTACTAGTTTATACATAAAAGAAAGGAAGAGAAAAGTAGCAGGTGGGACTTGAAACTTTAAAATAGCAATTAATAGAAAAATGGTCCTTGCAACTTATCAAAATAAAAACCAATGCACAGAATAATGTATCTTAGTATAGCTTACTTGTGTGCCACGTTTTACTGAAATCAGACAAAAACCGTAGGAGGAGTACGATTTTGAAAGAATTTCACTGAAATTTCTATTTGTTGTAGCCATGGCAACATCGTTTATCGAAATCCAAAACCGATGCACAGATTTATGTACCTTAATATAGCCTACTTGTGTGCCAAGTTAAAATGAAATAAGACCAACACTGTAGGGTGATTAGCATTTTGAAAGAATTTTCACAGAAATTTCTATTTTTAGTAACCATGGCAACATCGTTCATTGAAATCTAAAAACTGATGCACAGAATTATGTACCTTAGAGTATTCTATTTATGTGCCAAGTTTGACAGAAATTGGACCAAAACTGTAGGAGGGGTAGCATTTTGAAAGAATTTCACAGAAATTTCTATTTTTAGTAACCTTGGCTATACCCTTTATCGAAATCCAAATCCGATGCACAGAATTATGTAACTTAGTGTTATCTGCTTGTTTGCAAAGTTATACTGAAATCAAACCCAAACTGTAGGAGAAATAGCATTGTGAAAGAATTTCACAGAAATTTCTATTTCTAGTAACCATGGTAACATCGTTCATCGAAATCCAAATCCGATGCACAGAATTATGTGTATTAGTGTAGTCTACTTGTGTGCCAAGTTATATTGAAATCGGACTAAAACTGTAGAAGGAGTAGCATTTGGAAAAATTGTTTACAGACTGACAGACCGTTGTTTCGCATCGCGACTCTGTAATGTGGCCAATTAATTAAATGACCCATGCATATTTAATTACATACGAAGATTTTTCATCAAGTTTGCCCACGGTTGATAAGTAAAGATAAGATCACCCGTTGGTTTCCGATGATGTTACAATGCATAAAAGCATTGTACCAAAAACCTTAATCATTGCAGTAATCAACACATTTAATTTAGAGGAACATCTATCATTCATTGCAATTTATCATATCAACAAATACAAATGCAAAGGGCACACACTAATAATACCATGAAACAATTAATGAAAAACCAGTATAGAATGCACAAGAAAAAATTCAGTTTCACCAGCTATAACCAATGTTTTTAAACTTAGTTGCTTAATAACAAATAGATATCTCATTTTATAAAGTATAAGTAAAATCGCATTTCATCATATTTATACCTTTCCTATACTTTTAACTTATGATATTAATTAAGACATACCACAGTCACAAGCTTTACTGTCCCATCCTCCAGCATAGTGTGCTTTACGACTAAAAAAGCATTCATCTTCCTCACCATCTTTATGTGCTTTTCGTGGATGATGACCTGCTTAAGTGTCTGATAGTTACTGTCAAGTGTCTGATAGTAACTGTCACTAGACACCATCCACGACGTGCCGTAGGACTGCTCACCATTAGCACATCTTCTGGTTACCACTTCTTCCAAAACAAACATAGTCATGGGTTTGGGACCCTACAAAAAAAACTAATTATTAATTCCAGAAAATAACCAGATTCCACCAAACTCTAAACTTATTTATGTTCTGTATACATATTAATCCCAGATACCTGTAAAAAAAAATGAAAAAAAAACAGTATTCTCTTATATTTAGGTTTACAAACATCAGAATGAAAAACTCCAGTAAAAGGAAGAAATTAAAAAAAAGAAAAAAAATATTTTTCCTGGATACATTATCGACTTTCCTACATTAATTTTTAATTAATTAATAAAAAAGCATGGGGTTGGTCAAATCCGTCCTTGGATAAAAAGTATAGTCAACCTACAAACTTGGTAGCAGCGTCAAGTGGAAACAATGGGCAAATGAAGGTTGACAAATGGAAATCTATTAGCAACCATCTTATCAATGTCTATGAACATGATTCTGAGGTCTTTCCACGGTGTGAACATGGCCAGCTAAATGAACCTAGAGACTGGATGCAGCAAGGTCATTATCCAATTAAATCTATTTTCTTTTATTTTATAACTGTAACTGTAACACATTCCAAAAATTTCGCATTTTTTCCATTCTAGGCTCTAGATGCCACAAGATGGTAAAATATGTTGTGGAGAGTCCCTCCTTAGAGATCTTCCAAAACTGTCACCTGTTTACCAGACATATGGACTTGAAATTTTTCACTCTGTGGTGTATCATTTCGCACCAAAGAGTACACACTTCTTTTACATGCCAATGCTTGCAAGGTTTGTAACCTTTCTTATTTAATACATTCATAGTTCTATAGATTAAAGTAAAAAAAAAGTCTTTAGAAATTTTATATTATTCATATTCAACAGGTTGTGAATTGCTGCATTTCATTATAATGAAAACGGAACTAGACGTCAGAAAATAACAAGAGAGGGTGAACTACAGTGGAGTGTATCCTACCCAAAGGCGACGAAAGGGCAGGAATGTGTAGTAAAACCTCACAGAGTGCCTGCAACCTTTGGTAAATAAGTTGAAAGAAGTGACTAGCAAATGCTGTAGCATAATTTCACATATATAAATATCTATTGAATCTATAATGAAATAATTAAACAATCACTAAGTATTTCATGTACATGTATTTGCTTTCCTTATAAGATTTTCATTCTTATACTAGTATTCTCTTGATTCCACAGAATATGTCGGAAAATTGCTGGAAAAGATTTTTGTTAGAAGAAGACACTATCCTTCCTTAAAATTTGCCTAAGATGATTTTGTGTTTGGTCATAAAGCTGAAGAACCACGTCCACTGACTCATGAGTATGAAGACTTTGACAAAAATGAACTGATTAACAGAAGAACATCTAGATACAACAGATATATTTGGTGGGAATGTGAAAGTTCAAAATGTGTTGTGTTTCAAAATGGAAATGTGTTGTGTTTCCAAAAAGATTGATAGGTGGACATCATATCATTATTTTCATAAACGTGGATATTTGAAACCAGCATACGACTCAGATGGAAATGTCTGTCTGATTTGGATTTGGATACCACACAAGCAGGGATAATTTTTCGTCTCTTTTTCCCTAGGATATGCCAGATCCAACGAGTGAAATCTTCTGTAGGCCAAGTATATATATAATCTTTAATATAAAATTAACCATGAAGAAAATATTATATCATAGTTTACCTGACATGTTTCAAGGACAAAATCAAAAACTTTTATAAGAAAAGTTATATGTATACATTATCTTACTCATGTGTTGGCTCGTTGTCATCATGGGGGCCCATCAGTGTCTACAAACTCATACATGGAGACTTCCAGGACGTCAACCTTGAGGCAATTTCCCTGAAACCCATCATGTTCTGTGCTACACTTTAACTCCTTTGCTTCTACTTTTTTCCAAAATGGGTGCAATTTCATGGCAGCATAAACATCCTTCATTTGTTTCCATTACTTGGCACATTTCACAGACACACCTTGTAATGTAAATCAAATTATATATTTACTGTTCATATATGAAATATATATATTACACATGTAATAATGCTGATAATGAATGGGTGAACAAAAGTTTCATTTCTGAAATATAAACTTTAACTAGTAAAATATTTGTTTTATTTTCATACCATGCTAAATTCTCTCTGTGGGTTCCAATTACAGCTACTGCATTATCCTCCTCCAAATCACCTCCCTCTGAATCTTCAGATTCACTTCTATTGCTGCTTTGAGTTTGATTTAATAAGGGCTCAAAATTATAGGGTCTTATTTCTTCAGGAGCAAGAGAAAATCTATCTGACGAGGCTTCTTTCATTGTTTTGTTTAAGATAAATCGAGAATTTGCAGGAAGCTCACCTCTGACGTAAAAATCGCCCATGTGACTCTTATCTCATTAATTGTCGGTATTTTTCGGAGAACTGCATCGGTTGGTATTTTAAGATTACTACATCCAGCTGTGCTTTGTTTTCTGATGCTTGTTTAACAGATTCAGTGTAAGAATCTGACTTAGGAATGCTATGGACATTGAATGCAGACAAAATATTTTTTTATGTCCTGTGTCCTTTAAGTCAAAATATCAATCATGTTTTATAGAATTGTTTCTTTCCTCTTAAATGAAACTCTTTATTGGCACATGACAGCAGATTGTCATTGATGAGGCAAAATAAGAAAGCATTTCATTTTCGACTTCTAAATACCAAGTGTTTGTACCATTTACATTTTGACTTATCCCCAAAATACCGAGTTTACTCAGGTGACCGTTAACTATCTGTTTTTGTGTGATGTGTATTAATATTTAAAAATTTTCATTAATCTTCTTGTCTGAAACCACTGAACTAACTCAACCAGTTAAGGCACAAAGCATCTATTGATGAAGAGAAATACGAATTGTGAATTTTATTAGTTTTTACCTCTTGGTTAACGAGGGATGGGGCAAAAATCACTCAGATTAATCAAATCTTTTCATTTTTACTCAAAGACGTTCAACATTCCTGTTTAATAAAATGGAACTAGTGCTTGACCAGTGGAAGTGTCCATATCGGTAAAGTTGCCTTAATGTTTAGGAAAATTATTATTTACAAAGTAATTGACGAAAATTAAATAAACGATTAACAAATGTCATAATTATCAAAAACAATAAATCTTTGTGATACTCCACTTAAATATTCCATTCCGTTGAAGCCTAAAGTCAGTAATTTGAAGAATTCCATTCCTCTGTGCCCCTTGTTAAAATCGAGTCACCCAGGGGCAAGCGAAGGCCGGCCCCTCGGGTAGTGGACCAGCTGCATGACGGGCGTATCATGTAATATGTATATGTTTGCAGTAGGACTGATCAAATGCGATTCTTAGTTAGGGCAGTCTTGAACCGAGTAAAGTGAACATAACGACTTTATTCTCGTATAAGTATTGTTTTCCTTATCCATAAATAGTATATCGTGACTTTTTTTTAAAAATTGTCATCGATTTTACTTAAGAAAAGTATTATTATAAATTACTTTTTTTATAAGAAAGATTTTTTTACTGTTGGATTTTATTTAGTTAGTTTCCCTTTAACCTTCTCCTTTGTAAGATAATATTTTGGCATTAAGAGTGAATGCTTTGATATTGTCTTAAAATAACAATATTCAATGACAAAAAAAACCAAGAGAAAAAATTTAACATTAAACACTATGACGTATTGTCAATTAATAATGATAATTTCCATTCCTACGTCGACACGATATATCCTGGTGAGCTTGAGATAAAAGATACCACAGAGTCCAACACATCTGCTTCATACTTGGATATTTTACTTGAAAAAGACACAAATGGTAATCTAACAACCAAGCTATATGATAAACGTGATGACTTTAACTTTTCTATCGTCAACTTCCCTTACTTATGCAGCAATATACCTTCATCACCTGCATACGGAGTATTTATATCTCAGTTGATTCGATACGCAAGAGCATGCTCTACGTATGAACAATTTCTTAAACGAGGTAAATTATTGACAAGCAAGTTGATGAAACAAGAATATCAACAGTCTCGTTTAAAATCATCATTTCGTAAATTCTATGGTCGATACAATGACCTTGTCAGCAAATACAATTTATCATTGAATGAAATGCTGACTGACGTTTTTCATACCAATTGTTAGTCCATTATTTATACACTGAATTGACTACGGATTTTTTTCCGTTATTTCCTGATTATGACAATGAGCACACGGCGGGTGTGACCGGTCAGCAGGGGATGCTCACTCCTCCATGGCACCTGATCCCACCTCTGATGTTTCGGAGGTCCGTGTTTGCTCTGCTCTTGTTTTGTATATTTGTTTGATGGACGTTGAGATTGAATACTGTTCGTTATTTCCATATCCTTTTGGCCTAAGATAGGAATAGGAAATTTTGTCACTTTTTACCTCTAAAAATCTGGCTAATCTTCTGATAAACACCCTTCTTTAATAGCCATTCATAAACATCATCTACAGATGACTCTACATTCATCACAATACCTGCTAAAAACAGAGTACTGATTCTTTTTATTATGCACCTAGTGATAATTTCTTATATTCAACAGACTAATCAGAACACAAATTCTACGTGTGCAGTGTAAGAATATAAATATAACACTTACCCGTGTTTGGTTTTGTAGTTCAGATTTTGGACTTTGGACCTTATTAATGATGCTGGGTCATGTCCAGCACTTCTAATTTCCAAGTAAGTCTTCGGAAGGTAAACAGCTCGTTCATCTGCCTCCTCTTCTGAATAATCACTGGTAGTTGCTTCTGTTTCTGCTGGTGGAAGAAATAAAATGTTTGCGGCTCTTGGCAATGGATTTGTTACCTTGTGATCTATTGTAGGAACCCTATGTCATACATTAATGAAACTTCGTATATAGATTGAACCAACACTATCTAATAAATTTTTGGACAAATATGGAGTAACTACACAAATTTATCTCATTTATTTTAAAAGACCCAATTCATTTCCTGGCGTAGGAAGCCGGCGCAATAATAAAAACTTACTATAAAAAATTGCCATATTACATTATGTATATATAAAATCCTACGGAAAAGTGATTACTAACTTTTTTTTGAATGGAGATGAAAATTCTCAAATAGTTTTATAGTAATATTTCCTTAAATTTTGTTGTGTATACTTTGCTAAGTATGAATATTACAACGTTTTGTATACATGGGGTTGAAATCCAACCAATGATAGCTGTTTTGCCAGAGGCTGCGCACTGGACTATGTTAAAGTGTTTTGATCCTGAATTAACTCTTATAGAAATGTACCAGTCATAAATGTTTGGTACGCTAGGAAGCATTTTCTCGTCCTAAGTAATTAAAACGATTTACACTTTTTCTCTAAGTATACTGACACGGTAAAGAAACGCAGCAAGCAGTAATTTACAAATGTTTGAATTTTTATCCTTTTTTCAAATTTTCAAAAGTGAATAAAGTAAGGCTAAAATCACTTTTCAGAACATCAGAGATTTGATAAAAATGTGAAATGTTTATCTGTTTTCTTTACTAGGAAAAATATAACTGTTAAAACACCCCCTCCGAGCCATTCAAATAAACCCTGCAAGACTGCCCTAAACAACAATTGCAGCTCAATTTCTACGATACAGTAGGTTCATTAATATAAAGATCTCAGCGAAGGAATTATTCTTTGATATTTTTAAATTCCCGTTTTTCAGTAATTAGGTCGAATTTTCACTAACTTGGAGCAGTGAAGTCACCCTTGGACTTCCTGTACAAGGACTGTCCTTAATGCACATGATACGTAAGGCCATGCTCAAGCGAAATACAGTGAAATTTCGCATCAGCAACTCTCCATCTCCTTTACATTAAATTTTTCCAGCTAAAGCAATGGAAATGCGTACATAACCCATTTTCAAGTAGCCTTAGCATGGTTTTGGGAAACGAAAAAAGAGTTTATTTTTTTAAATATTGCTGCATAACTAATGATGAACAGTAAAAAAAAAAAAAACCTTAAAACTCCATAATATTGCCAAATGTTTTGTTAAACATGCAATTTTTGATTTCTGTTAAGCAGACTAAAACTTTACTTCCGGTTATGGTATGGAAATCGTTCAACCCTTTATTTACTGATGTTTACCAAATTGAAGATATTAATTAATTTTAAGATACAAAATTCTTAACTTCACATAATTATTTCCCCCTAAAAAAGGGTATTGCGTTTCTTTTGCGTATCAGCATATATGTGAATAACAGTAACTAAAATAAAAGACATGGCTAAGAAATTGGCAAGAACTCCATTGTGCAACTTCAATAGAGAAAAAAGACGAAAAATCCATAGAAATATACATTATAAGATTTGACAAAAGGAAAAGCTGTATTCTGTTAAATATATTTTTTCAGCTTCAGGTTTTACATCATTCTAGGGATATGATGTTAAATGTAACAGAAAACAACCTTTGTACTAGCCAAGTTGGCTTTTTACATTTGGACCAAATACCAAACAATGCAAAAAAATGGAAAAAAAGACATCATCGAATCTGCTCCACCCGAGTCATGTGTAAGCACACACATGTTTTCTCCTTATTTGGACTGGGATCGAGTGATGACACTGGGCTCCTGCTGCTTGTTTTTTTTGCAAGAAGTCGGTACATGTATTATGTCCTTGTGTAAAGGACATTGGAATGAAAACAAATGTTGTTTAGCTCACGGTTTATTCAAGACTGCATGGTCATCAATTGCATGATATTCATGCGCTTAAGCATCACATGATAAAAGTGCGGGAAATCAAAGAGTGATTAGGTTATCAATACAATTATAAAAATAGTTCTAGTGATTTACATAAACATAAGATATAATGATTTATAATTCTGAAATATAGATCTGGTGACGTACGGTTTGGAGCTGTTTGATGTTTGATTCGCGACGCGCATCTTTGGATTATTTAGGCCAACTGAAGGCGGCGTTCCTGGTACATTTGGTGATGAAGTTGCGTTTGACGGTATTTCCGTGCCGGCCTTTTGTAACGCTACTTCCTCCTCCTCTTCCAAGAATTCAGTCTCAGGTAAAGGGGCGGTGCTCGGATACGCAATTCTTTTAAAGAAAGATGAGTTACGCGTAACACTTTTCGCCATTCTATTGGAGCAAGGGGATGCTGTAATCATTGTTCCTTTTGTGTTCGTTACAAGGTGTGGTTCAGGGTTGTATGCTGGGGTAAGTTTATTTGTTAAAAATGAAAATTACATTTCTTATTCCTTTTTCACATGTAAAGTGAATTTTTATGGATAAAATGAAGACAAAACTTACTGATGAAAATATTATGAAAATATGTCAAATCAGACAACTTAGAAAACTACATGCAATGATATATTTACATTTAGTAAGTATATTACCTTCGACCTTTCAACTGAAACAACTGCATAATTCTTGTCAACATTTTTTAGGGACACTTTTATATTACACTTTCTTCTGATGCAACAAAATTAAGTATGTATTTAAATTAAAATAAAGTTGAACTTTACTATCTTGAACTGGGTATCTGATTTACTATGGATATGCCAAATTAATGAAATCCTGATAGAAAAAGCGCATATCTCTGTAGTCTAGCTGCTGTAGTGACAGGTAGTCCTTTCTCGGGATGAAAAATAGATACCAGAGGTTGATGATCAGTCACTAAGGTAAACTTTCTCCCATACAGGTATGCATGAAATTTCTTAACTCCCCAAACTAATCCTAGCGCTTCCTTATCAATTTGTGCGTACTTCCTCTCTGTTTGACTAAGTGATCTAGATGCGAAAGCGATCGGCTTTTCAGAACCATCCGGCATCACATGAGAGAGCACGGCTCCCAGTCCGTAGGGAGAAGCATTTGTTGCCAGAGTTACAGGCTTCTGTGGACCGTAGTGCACAAGTACTTGGTCTGACGTCACGAGTTCCTTCATTTTCTCAAATGCTGCTCTGCATGATTTGACAATACAAATTTGCAATTGTCCTTCAGAAGGTCATATAAGGGTGCTGAGTGAGTAGATAAATTCTCCATGAATCGTCCATAGTAGTTTACGAGTCCTAAGAAAGCTCTGAGTTCAGACACGTTCTTTGGTTCTGGAGCATTTAGCACCGCTTCAATTTTCTTTGATGTTTTGTGGAGTCCTTCTGCATCAATCACATGGCCACAAAATTCAGTTTTGTCTTTTAGGAATTCACTCTTGTCTACATTTGCTTTTAGCCCGTAACGGTCAAGTCGCTTCAAGACTTGCTCCAAGTTCTTAAGGTGTTCTCCCAGTAATGATCATATCATCCATGTTGCAGTGTACTCCCTCGAGTCCTTGAAGACCTGTATCCATGGCTCTCTGCCATATTGCGGGCGCGGAGGCTATTCCGAACACGAGCCTGTTGTACTGGAATATACCACGGTGAGTATTTTTCGTGAAATAATGTGTTACCCTTGCCTGGCAGAATCTGAAAAGAACAGGAGAGTTGAAGCACGTTATGTTTATTTGGCGGGTTTCAGTAGTTATCAAGTCCAACCCAAAATATAACCCACTTTCCGGATTTACAATATGATATATATAAACTATATAACCTGATAGATTATACAAAAAATGGGGGGGGGGTGGAGAAACCGAATATAAACTACGTCACACACTCCCCTCCAAAATTGAATGTCGTCCAGACATTAACAATTACAATGAAACACTCTTTTTAATTAAAATATAGGAACATTATCTGACTTATGTTTTCCACAGATCAGTACATTATCATTACATAGACCCTTTTACAACATACTTAATGCAACTTGCTCTATTATACTCAAATGTCTACAACTGGCCAAACTGCAGACAGGCACTCTAAAATGTCCTAAGTATACATAAAGCTAGACACCAAGGTTACAGATACTCTGTCGCATACATGTACATGGCCCATATAACAACCATTCACTCATAAAATTTTATAAAACTTTGATCAGTATGTGATTCATATCACTCATGACATTATACCTACACACTAGCACAAGTCATATATATTTCACAAGGGCAATTACTCTTAGAGCTGTAAACATGACAGTCTACTAATATGTGAAAAATCTACACAATAATTTCAAATCTGGTGTAATGGTCTGTACATATGATGGTTTCCCTAACTGATCATATGTAAACTTCCTGGGAGGTTTGGTTGTTCTCCTAGGTCTTTCTGAATGATCGTCTTCAGTCTGACTGGTTTCCTCAACACCTGGCTCCTCATGTCTTTCATCAGAGTTTGGGTCTTCCTGATCAGATTGTCTATCTGAACTATGGGCTGACTTGAAACTGTCACCAGAACTGTCAGAAATCACAACAGGTTCCTCCGAATGAGAGTCACTAGGATTTTCTATTTCAACCACTGAGTCTGAGCTACCGCATTCTGTAATACTGTGGAATCACAAATTTTCATGGGGGTTTAATTTTCGTTGTTTTCGTGGTATGACAAGACCCACGAATTCATGTCCACAACGAAATGTAAAAATTCACACACATAAGTACTCATTAATTCTTGATCCACGAAATCAAATCCCCACAAACCAAGAAATTTTCCTCAAACCACGAAAATTTGACCCCACGAAAATATGTGATTTTACAGTATGCTGTTGAGGCACAAATGGTTCTGCAAGTGGATTTAAGGAGATCCCTCCAAAATCAATAGATCCATCCGAATCCGAGGAGCCACCATCAGCGTCATAGACTGGGGCTGTAAGTTTGGGGGGTTGTTTTGACCGGTAGGGTTTTTTTAATTGGTGAATCCTATAACTTATTAAAATTTCAGCCTTAAACAGACATATAATTGTTAAGGACAAAGTGCTCCTATAATTTTGTTTTGCTTGCTCATTTTGGGAAGAAGTGCAACTTAATAAAGATTTCATGTGAACTGTTTATTAAAACTAGATTAAATTGTGATTGTGTGCATTTTATTTGAAGAAATGTCAAACCTTCAAACTGAAGCCGAAGATGACAATCAGTTGAAAAAAAGAACGAGAAGGTAGTTCTATTACAAGAAATATAACTCAAAAAATATTTCCAAAACGAAGCATACATGCAAGGTCTGACACATTTATCTTTGTACCTTTGTTCAAATAACTGGTCATTTCTTAATGCAGCACTCAAAATAAATGTATTAAATTACACTCAGTTGATATCCTTTTCGTATCCAGAGTAAATCCTCGTTATGAAAGCGAAGATGAGGAAGCAATTAGTAAGAAAAGGCCAAAGGTTCCAGTAAGGAAGTCCCCAAGGAACGGACAGCAAGAGCAAAGGATCCTACTACCAGTCCCTCCCTTGCCAGAATGGCCCCTCTCTGAGGATGAGGACACAAACAATTTGCCACCAAAAACAAATCAGCCACAGTCTAAAACGACAGAGAGTGAAAGAGCATCAACATCATCAACACTATTTGAGAATTCAAAGTCCTCTCAGCCATCTGGTACATACTTATGAGGTACTTCAAAGAAACAATAGAATATTTTAATATGTAGTATTATGTCCCTTTTTAGTCCTAAACTTCATTTTTTAGCTCTACTAATCAGAGACCAGAAGAGCTTATCCGATAGTAAGGTGTCCGTCGTCCGTCCGTCTGTCTGTCTGTCTGTAAACAAATTACAATTCTTCAAATCGCTACTCCTCTTACAGTTTTGGTCTGATTTCAATATAACTTGACACACAAGTGGACTACATTAAGATACATAAAATAATGCTTCTGTTTTTGATTTGAATGAACGGTGTTGCCATGGTTACTAAAAATAGAATTTTATGTGAAATTCCTTTTAAACGCTTCTCCTCTTTCAGTTTTAGTTTGATTTAAATATAACTTGGCACACAAGTAGACTACACTAAGATACATAAATTTGTGCATCGGTTTTTTATTTCGATGAACGGTGTAACCATGGTTACTAAAAACAGAATTTTATGTGAAATTCCTTTAAAACGCTACTCCTCCTACAGTTTTGGTTTGATTTCAATATAACTTGGCACACAAAAAAGAAACTCATTACCTGCACAAAATACCTTTCCTCCTCTCAGGGAACAAGCCATAATGCTAATGGGTCACGCACCTTGGATTAGGTACTCGTGACACGTGATAACCTTGTACTGATTGGGTAGAATACCCCAGAGAGTAGTTTCCCACGACTTCATTTCCCTTTGATATTTGCGAGTACGCATTGGTCACTTTGACTTCAAAAGTTCTTTTGAAATTTAACTAGAAAACTGACCAGTCAGCAAGGGCCCCGCCATGGGGTAGAATTAGAAGGGTGCAACATACAGAATGATTAAAAAATGTACAAAGAATAAGCAACAGCAATTGTATTCTTAAAATTTCAAGATAATTAATTCCTGAATATTCAAAAACCTGAAAATAATATCTGAAGTATTTACATTAGGCAATAAAGAACAATTTAACATTGAATGTATTAGACAATTATGAAGATTGTGTTATATAAAATGCTAGCCTTCAATGAATGCAAATATCATAAAGGCTTGACCTTAACTTCAAACAAACAGCATTTGCAGACAATCTTAAAGATAAAGAAAAGCCTACTAAATTTTCTGCTGCAGGCTGGATAATTGATCCCAAAGGATTAATTGTACCTCTCTCATCATTTTCTTCTAAAGTTACAATAAGAACTTTTTCAGTTTTAATGATAGAATGTGGTTTTATAAAACTACCTTAAAAATTAATTAACATAAAGTGAAAAATGTAATTCAAAAAATCTTCTTTAATCTATTTCTTATTTTTAGAACTCAATGAAATAACTATACTCCCCGTCAATGAAAACGCAACACTCTACGTTTAGGGTGAAAAATTATAAACGGGATATAACTATGTACCGAACAAGTTAGGACATCTTTTACTTTGCCAAATCAGTTAAAGCTATATATGGCGTAACTGATCAAAAAATATATTTTTGAAAAATACAAAATTAAGTAAAGAAATATAGTAAATACATTTAAATTAAAGCTTTTCATACAATTTTGAACACTGAGAGCACCCCGTTTCACCTTATAATACAACTATGTCTTCTCTATAATGTGTTATTTAAATCTTTTGTATTTTCTTCCGAACCGGAGAAAATTCCGAGAATCCAAATTAAATTATGATATCTTTATAACGCAACTGACTTAGATTTTGTAATTTACGGAAAAGTTCTATCTTTATATAAAGTAATCATACATAATATAAGTTCTTATAATTTTAGTCTAATAATTTTCATTGTACATACGCCATATATGGCTTTAATTAGTAATTGAATGGTTTTCATTCCATAACCGAAAGTTGATTTTTTAGTCCTCTGAACAGATAACATTTAAATAAAACACCTCCCCCTTCTTACAATTTAATCAAAACATGCTAGTCCGCCATGTACAACATAAATGTATGCAGTTCGATTTCTACCATGCATACGGTTTATCAATGTCTTTATCTGAGCGAAATAAATATTCTTGGGCATTTTTAATTGCCTGTTGTTCAGATGCTGCGGTCGAATTTTCTCCCACTTGGCGTAGTGTAGAAACTCTTGGACTTCCGGTCAAGAAACTTTTATTTATGCTATTGAAACACATGAGCCTGATGAGTGGTGAAATAGTGTACATTTGCATCTGCAGCTCTTTTTTCCTTTATTTTGAGAATGTCCAGCTTTAGCAATGAAAATCGGTCATTTTGAGGAAATATAGGAATTACATCCGGTAAAGAAAGAAGGGTATATTTCCCGGCATTTTAGTACATTACTTATGATAAACAGCTACAAAACCTCGAAAACCCAAAATATTGTTAAAAATTTTATTAAAAATGCAAAAATTTGATTTCTGTGAAGAGGGCTAAAAAGCAACTTCCGGTAGAGGAAAAAAATTCATTCAACCGTTAAATAACTGATTTTGCAGAGTAAAAGATGTCCTAAATTTTTTGGTACATAGTTATAACCCGTATATACTTTTCACCCTAAAATTAGAGTGTTGTGTTTTCATTGACGGTGAGTATATTAAACAAAAATAAATTATAAAAATTTATATCTAAATCCACATTTCACAGTGTTCATAGCATTCCAAATTGACTTAACTTCAAAACAAACTTCATTTGCAGACAGAGGTGGTAATTCATCTCAATGTGACAGATAAAGATAATGCTCTGGATTTTCTTCAGGAGGAAACCTAATTAACCCCAAGGGACTCATAGCCAGCATTCATTTTACAATGGGAACATCTTCAGCAGTTATCTCTCTTTGCCAATGCATTCTAAAGTTAAGAAAGCTACTCCACCACCCAAGCTCCAAACCAGAGGACATAGAGAACCAAACTTAGCATCAGAATATATAATTTTGCCTACTGAACTACCATACCAAATTTGAACTTGATTGCGCAACCATAAAAAACAGTTCCCCATTCATTCTTATGAGTAGTTTAGGAATCTACCCCACCACCCCAGCTCCAAACCAGAGGACATTGAGAACCAAACTTAGCATCAAAATATGTATTTCTGCCTACTGAACTACCATACCAAATTTGAACTTGATTGGGCTACCATAAAAAAAGTTATTAGAAAAAAACTGAAAATTTGTGGACGGAAGACAGACAGACGGACAGACAGAGTGATAACTATAGGGCACCCGCAAATCCTTGCGGGGCCCTAATTAGTTTTTATCAGGAAGAGTATTTAATATTACCTGCGCAATTCAGCCTTTCATCTAGATTCCTCAGAATTATCTCACGAATTTGACTGCTGCATAATTTTCTGTATCTTGAAATGGGACCCTGACACTGTCTGCTTATCATCAGTTGATTAATTACGGAAGGAGATTTAATACTTCGTATCCAACATTTCACTTCAAGCAATTCAGCTGTTGCTGGTGGACATGCATCAATCCTTGGACAGCGATAATAATCACCGTGATAAGTGCAAAAACAATTAGTATACACCATGTAAAAATTCAAACTAAACATCAAAAGTTGATTTAGATCTAACATATTTTCAGCTGTTGAACAAAAATTTTGAACGTTCTATTTCGGTTTTTTTCCAAATAATTGTGATGACTTTAATATTTAATCTCCAGGTTTTTATAAAATTGCACTTTGACTTTTCAACAATATGTCAATATTGCGTTATCAAGGTTGACCTGACCCGATAAATTCATTAACATTAGCTGACACGAGATTTTGTTAATACCTGCATAACATTTAGATATATTTATATATAAAACAATTGTGAATCTGTCTCACTTTCACCAGCAACCTTCATGTAATACTATATTTTCCGATGTAATTAGGAAGTGTCAATTATTGCCAACATAATTCTGCAGTTCATTTTATCCCTACTTTTTTTCCAATTTTTCTTCATTTTCTTTTTTTTTTGAGACAAAAATATTGTTAAAAAGACCTTCAACTTAAAAAAGTTTTTACTTCACTAAAAAAAGGGGGTGTGTTTTCTTCTACTCATGAGTAGGACACACCTCTCTCATTATCATATGATGAATAGATTCACTGTGTAAGAATTTTCCTGTCAGAAAATTTGACATTCATGCATTTTCTTATCTATTTTCATGTAAATTTATTTTCTTCTTTTTTTTTTGGTCAACTCTCCAATCAAAATGTTTACCTTAAAACAAATTTCACAGACATAAAAACTGAAATTAGAATCACAAATCTTCACTCTTTGCTCAGGAGCCCCCCTAACACAACAACATCCAATATGTCCAGGTAAGTACATATTCTTAGATTTTTCTCTATCTTTAATTTAGATAAGAAAAAAAAATCAATTTATACAGGTTTACAATTTAATTAGTCTTGTTTTATGTACCGAATTTTTGTTGAAAATATTTAGATGTGACTGTATCTGTAATGATTTAAACAGAATCTATCACTACCTTGATAAGGTAGTCTCAACTTTGGACGAAATCCGTTGTCCTTAAGTGACATTTTACTTATTGTCGTATCAAATTCTTTTTAAATTAATTAAATCTAATTTCAATTTCTAATTAATACGAAAATAACATACCGTTTTAAATTATTTATATATATTATTCTATTACAAGATTAAGAAGACGGAGGAAATCTACACCATTATTAAAGTAACTGTTTTTATTATTATCATTATTTCTATTGTCTGACTCTAAAAATTTCATCAATTAATTTTTATTTCTTTGACTATTTTATACTATTTTATTCTCATAATCATATTTCTTTTCTCTTGCAAGTACCCCTGCAAGAAGACCTCAAAACAATGCTACGCTTCCAAACCCACCAAATGCGCCTAAACGGCCACGGTTAGTATTTTTTACTCATTGTTAAAATACTTCCTTTCTTGTGGGATTTTTTTTTTTTGGTAGATAAAGAAAGATAATTTATATTTTATAAGAAATTCAGAATACAACAGGAGATTATTTTTTTTTCAGCCGTGCGCGAGTGATCGTAGAAAGCATGTAAGTTGCATTCCTTTAATAACCAATTATTTTTATAATTAGATCCGAAAAAAAGATCCGATCGAATAACTCCAACTCTTATTCAACTCCACTGGCTACCAGTTTAGAGGATTCACATCGATAGAGCGCTATATAAATTTTATATTACAATTAAAATTACTTCAAATTTTTAATGCACTTCCTGAAGATATCAGTCATTGCTTTGTAATTGTTCCTTCAACACTGATTGAAGTTTTAGTAAACTTTACTTACTTTAAATAGCTCTTCTGGTCAGAGACCAGAAGATCTTATGCGATAGTAATGCGTCCGGCGTCCGTCCGTCTGTCTGTCTGTCTGTAAACAATTTTTCAAAACGCTACTCCTCCTACAATTTCAGTTTGATTTCAGTATAACTTGGCACACAAGTAGACAACACTAAGATACATAGAAGAGTGCATCGGTTTTTGATTTTGATGAACGGTGTTGCCATAGTTACTAAAAATAGAATTTTCTGTAAATTCCTTAAAAACGCTACTCCTTCTACAGTTTTGTCTAATTTCAGTATAACTTGGTACACAAGTAGACTACACTTGGATACATAAAATATGGATACATAAAATAGTGCATTGGTTTTTGATTTCGATGAACGGTGTTGCCATAGTTACTAAAAATACAACTTTCTGCAAAATTCCTTAAAAATGCTACTCCTTCTACAGTTTTTGTCTGATTTCAGTATAACTTGACACACAAGAAGACTACACCTAGATACATAGAACAGTGCATCGGTTTTTGATTTCGATGAACGGTGTTGCCATTGTTACTAAATATAGATATTTCTGTAAAATTCCTTTAAAACGCTACTCCTTCTACGTTTTGGTCTGATTTCAGTATAACTTGGCACACAAGTAGACTACACTCAGATACATAGAATAGTGCATCGGTTTTTGATTTCGATGAACGGTGTTGCCATGGTTACTAAAAATAGAATATTCTGTAAAATTCCTTATAAACGCTTCTCCTTCTACAGTTTTTGTCTGATTTCAGTATAACTTGGTACACAAGTAGACTACACTTAGATACATAGAATAGTGCATCAGTTTTTGATTTCGATGAACGGTGTTGCCATTGTTACTAAAAATAGAATTTTCTGTGGAATTCCTTAAAAACGCTACTTTTGTCTGATTTCAAAATAAGTTGGCACACAAGTAGACTACAAAAAGATACATAAAATAGTGCAATGGTTTTTGATAAGTACAAACCAGTAGATCTGCAGTCTCGACAGAGACTTATGGTTTGCATTTACTTCTGAACGCTGTTTTTTCCAAAGGTATCCAGAACTGTCTGTAAAAATGAACATAATAATGAAGTATTAAACAGAAAATAAAAAGAAGGAGTACGAGTTTTGCTTATTTAGGGCTTTTCGACTTTTGTCGAAAAGACCTATTGTTTTCGTGTTGTTTATTAGGGCTTTTCGACTTTTGTCGAAAAGACCTATTGTTTTCGTCTTGTTTATTATTATTATTATTATTATTATACTGAACACTTCTATCGTTCAGCATTTAGGGAGTACCTTTGAGAATAGGTATATTATTTTGTAACCACTAAATAGCAAATTAAAATCTCTCGTGCGTGAAACAAGAACAACTTCCGGTATAGTCACCTCTTTCCTTTTCATCAATATAAGAAATATTAAAGCGTAGAAGGAAAAAATAATTAATCGCGTATTTCATGAATGAATAAATTGATTCATTAATAAATAATTAATTAAATAAATAAAATAATTATATCATGGTAAAGCAGAGAGTAATTGTCAAAATTTAAACAGTAACTCTATTTTTCGGAAATGAAATTATAAGTAGATCGATCAACCGGTCTATTTCTTTAAAAAAATATCGAATTGTATGATTTATTTTATCAAAATTAAATACTATTAATATGATATTTTTCAAATGAATCGGAGTTACCGGAGAAAGATTTTTGGCAAGCTGCGATGTTCGCGTAGACAAAAAGCAAAAAAATAAATAATAAGCAGAATATTGAAATGTGTCTGTTTTTCATGCAATATGTTTATCGTCTGATAACGTTAGAAATATGTTTTCGCATCTGACCTGCATGTATGCACAATTATTTAAAGTCTTGATGTTAAAAATATAATATAACATAAGACAATGATCCATATGTTTTTAACAACGATTTTGGCCGTATACGTTCAAATTTTAAAGAAGACGGTACGGTTTGAGCTTTATTGTGCCCTAAAAATTTAATGATCTTAAAAAATTATCATATTCGCTTTAACAATAGTTGAGTAGATGAATATGATAAATCATTAAAAAATATGGCGTGAAGAAGAGCCTTTCTTGAAATATGACGTCATTAATTTGGTACATTTTTAAGTTTAATGCAAAAAAGCTTCAAAATGACTCGTTTTTCTGGTAATTTTCCTTTAGAAAATAGTGTCTGCCACCGTCGCCCGCCTTAATTTTTGGATATATTGTGCAAACAGCTATACAAAATCACATATCTCAATATCTTTCCGGGCGACGGTGGCAGAGTATGTTTTCTGAAAGAAAATTCCACTGAAAATTGATGTCTTCTGCAACTTTTTAAGAAAATACGGGAAAATGCACAAGTTAATGACGTCACAATTAGCATTAAAGAGGTCATATGAGAAAAACCATTTGTGTATTCTTACTGCAAAGAATTCCTATGATTCAGAAAAAATAAATTTCAATTTCTTATATCACTTTTATATTTTAGAAAAATATAGGGCTTTATTTGTATTGAAACTGTACCTTCTTCTTTATTTTTTAAAGCTAATTATAAATTTCTTGACATATGTCTAAATTAATAAAAGAAATCAAAATTATGAAATATAATCAATGAAAATATTCTACCCAATTTATCACACCATGGCTGTTACTATAAAATAAAAGATTTTCATTAATTTTATTTGGCATTAGATAACATAAAAATAATTATTATATATACATGTACAGGGGAAAACATGAAGTTTTTTAACAGCTTACCTTTTCGGCGTGGAAATAAACTCAAAATATAATCCATCGGGATGCCAAAAATCAAAATAAATCGAAAACCTTTCCTTACAAGAAAACTGACACGTATGTGTAGCCCTCTAATTAGCACACTGTCTTCCTGTGCGGTCAACCGCCCCCTCCCCCTTCTAACCTAACTGACACCTCGGCCCGTGTGTGTGTGTGATCACCGTCAACATACCTGACAGTGTTCTGGGTGTCCAGTCAACTCGGAATTTTGTTCCCAACTTGTTTGAACAATTTTATCAAAGATTTAATTCAAAATACATTAAATAATTATAAGATTTATGGATTAAAAAATCATCTTGAATGTTAAATAAAAATTCAAATAAATCAATTTAAAGCCCGAGATAATAAGCACCGCCTTCAAATTTACCTGGTCTAACAAGCCCTGTCAATCAAACTAATTATGGTCTTAGATTGGTTGCTAGAAAATGATTGACATTCCATTACTAGTATCTGTGTATACCTGGAACACCTGGTCTGGCGATCATGCCGATCATCAAAGTAACTTACGGTCTTTTGATATTTACCGCATCTATTAGCGCGATAAGAAAGAAGTAGAGGAAATTTTTTTTTTCATTTAGTAAACTCAATGAGGAAAATTTCATTTTTGGGGAAACAAATAAATATATTTAATAAAATAAATGTATTTAAAAATTAAATCAATAAGATAACGGAACATAATTATTATGTATCGTTTTTTACATAATTTATACCTATATGGATTCGTTATAGAAAATTGCCAACGCTAATAATTAGACAGCCTTGTAATCATATATAATTAATAATTATGTACTCAATTTTCCTTATTATGAGTATAAACGTTATAGAAATCTTGTGTTCATTTTGAAATATTATGGGCGTCATTTTTCTGCGAGACATGGCGACTATAGTTACAGTAAACCTAACGGAAGAGATCACAGCCCTTTTTGCGTATAATGGTTGGGACTGGGATCCTAACCATTATAGAGGAAAGTAGGAATTCTGATGGCTAACGTCCTCTAAAATATAACAAGCTAGATAATTGATATACCAGTTACGATTAATTTTACAGTTATGCTTTTGACATACGCCACATTATAATTGGGTCACATCAATTATTTAATTAGTTCAAAATGAAATAAACGAACAACGATTACAAACGATCAAATTATTACTTTCCCCACTTTACGTGAATAAACTAGCGTTTTAACAACCTTGTTGATTTCATTTTCCATGTTCTGAAAAAAAAATAATAAAACGAAATGAAATAAACGAACAACGATTACAACGATGAATTTATTACTTTCCCCACTTTACATAAATAAACCGGCATTTTAACAACCATGCTGATTTCATTTCCGACGTTCTAAAAAGAATAATAAAACGACAAATGTAAGTAGCATCGCTTTTACTTTCTTTCAAAAACACCTTATTACGATTAAAATTTTTAGCTGTCGACAAAAACAAGCACAGGTAAAACCACAGGTAATACCCGACGACTTCCTGTGTATACTATTTGTGTATAGTGTCAAGCGCTCTGCAGAACTTGCACGGCCAACATCGCCTCGGGGTAACAGGTAGCTAATATTTAACTCCTCCCCTTACCTGAGAAAACCGTACGGTTAAAAATCTCGGGCTTTAATGAAATGAAGTCCATAAACTCACTCCGTTGATACTTTTTCATTTCGTACAATGTTTCCATTATGTTTATGTAAATAAGTCTTTTAATAAACATAAAAAAATATACTGCACTTATGGTACACTTTTGGGTCATTGGATTTTCTACGTAAAACGGACAAAATTAATTCTAGGAAACAATTTCATTGATCGTAGAAACGGATGAAATAGTTCTAACATTCTAAACTATGAAAATTAGCTCACAATATTTTTTTAACGGTATCTTAATATAAACATAAAACAAAGGGAGTCGTCTAATCCGCCGTGACCATGCAAGACTAATAAATACAACGAATCAATTTATATTATTAATCGATTTTATTCCATACGTATATAACTTTATTTAAGAATTCAATATTAAATTTGGCTATTTGGTTAAATCTTGTTTTTCTAATTTTAAATTGGTTGCGGACTTTCAAAATACCGCCCTTCGAATATGCCTAATAGGAGATTACCGGGTCAGTGTAAAATGATTTTTAAGGTTTAATAATTCATTTGCCGAATTAAACCTATTTTTTGTATTATTAGAAACAGTACACGGAGAGTTTAATAGCAAAAATTTATAATTATTTAGTTCGAAAAAGTCGCATTTCACTCTTTTAATATTTGTTAATTAATTTTTCTGTTTTGTATTGTTAAGAAGAAAGTATTTAACCATTCAATGTTCGTTAATAAACACGAGATTTTAAGTATCTGTAATGTAAAATGTTTACATGTACATAAGTCAGAGCTTAGCGTAAACGTACATGTACATGTGCAGTTGTAGCAGATTCATATTCTCATGACACAGTTTACATGTATTAATGCAGATCGCCATAATTTAATAATTATTTATATTTCTATTCAGAAAATGTAATTTTCTTGAACTGTTTCGTTATTGATAGATCTATCATGTTAAATTTAATAATTTTGTTAAAGCCATTTTCTTTAAACCTTTCTTTCGACCAGTCTTCTACTTGTATTATTTTCTAAGATATTAATATGTAATTGCAATTTTTGGATACATCGCAGATTGTAAGCTTTAGACATTACACTGTAAATACATTTTTTTTTTTATTTATTACGTAAATTTCTTCCGTGAAAATAACTTGGTACTTGTAGATAAATTTATTAGATAGAAAATTAAAATGTATATTTTTCATAAATAATAAATCTGTTTATAGTTTCAAAATTCACACACTTGATAAAAATCCATTTTATCATTGTCAATTTTTTATATAAATAAATAAACAACTTTTGTAAAATTAATACAGAGATCTCAAGTGCTTTTTATAATAATTAAATGTACTTTATAGTTTAGATTAAAAGCTCTGCGAGAATTTAAATATAATTTAATTTAAATAATCTTTAATCTTTAGATTTAATTCAAAATACTAGTAATCTTTTCGTCTTGTCAAAAAACGTTCCGCATTTTGAAACAATCCTATCAGGTTTTGCGTTTATCCTATCGTGTAGATCGTTTATCAGGTCTATCGTGTTTTGCGTTTATCGTGTTTTGCGTGTATCGTGTTTTGCGTTTATCGTGTTTTGCGTTTATCGTATCGTGCGTGTATCCTGTCCTATCGTGCGTGTATCCTATCGTATCGTGCGTGTATCCTATCGTATCGTGCGTGTATCCTATCGTATCGTGTATCCTGTAAAGAATAACGATGCGGGTACTGTATGAGTTTTAGTGGATTGAAAAAAAAATACATTTTCATATGTTTTTGATATTGATGAAAGAGTTATTTCTCTTTGAGTAGAAAATGATGGACAAAAAGAATCGTTATGTTTTCAGTTCAGTATTTATCTTAAAAGAACTTTTGTGAAATTGAACCTTATGAGTTTTATATCATGTAAGTTTTTAAAGCTCTTGAATTTTAGGTGTCGAAAAGCCCTCCGTTTTTGTTGAACGACAAAAATAAGGTCTAGTTATCCTTAATATTTTGAATGGAAAGTGATTGATTTTGATTAAAGTTTCAAAAAATTGTTCTTCATTAATTGTTTAATAGTATCCCATTAGATTTTCATTTTTTTAGCCAACTGGGTAATATATGCAATGAAATTTTCAATGATCAGTGAAATATATACCTCATTTGATAAAATATCTTACCAGTTTAGGTAATATGATAAAGTTTTCATCATTAGATATTTCACTTAATTCAAAAGAACCTGTCCTCCTCCTCGACACCTGCTCCCGAGCCAGAACCATCTCCATGGTTCAAAGCCCATCTAAAATCTTACAGAAAAGATTTAAGGGTTACTGGTTTGCTTTTTAGTTTTTCTGTATCCTATTTTAATCTATTTCATGTTTCTGTTTTCTAGATTTTATATTGATTCCGGACATTTTGACGAAAAGATTTACATTCATTAATAACTGCTTAATTTATTTAAATTAATTTGCATCAAAATTCATTTTTAGTTTGTTTTTTTTTTTTTTTAAATTCTTTAATGAAAGAAAAAGTGAGGAAGCTCACATACACGACATTGGCCTAAAACTCAAATCGCTGAAAATACCAGAAAAAATAAAGGAATCTTAATTTCCTCGTAATATGCACATCTACACATTGTGTCCTAAATATCTGTAAAGCTTGACCAAATTCAGTGCATTGGTTTATGAGGAGTTGCGCTGACAACAGTTCATCTCTATTTTTCAAGGTATGGCCAAAATTCAAAGTTAAGATAAGAAGCTGAAAATGTTCAAATGTTTACCCACGTACAACTACGGACAAAATGGATAGCAATAGGTTTACTCATGTGATCTTAAAATTGTACCATATTCAAAATGTTGAAATTTTCATATAATTGAAATTAATCGCCTTTATCCTGTTTACTGTATAAGTGCTTTGATTAATTTTTATGACTAAGTGATATGCATTGGGTAAAATTTTGTTTTACATAAGTAATTGCAGGCTACTAAATGGCAAAATTAATTATTAGATATAGAATTTGATTTAAGAAATAGGCCAACAGTTTTTAATAAAATGGTTTACAGGAGTGTCGATTGCATATTAGCTAAAACTAAATAAAAATAAAACTACTGGTAGAGGATATGTTGACAGGACTGTCATTTTCGATGTGGGGTACCGTATGCAGTAGTTCTCTTTAACAATTTTGAAACCTTTGATGATTGTTACAAGAGTGGTAATCAAAAAAAGATGTTCAAATTTTGTGAAGAACAAAATGTGATGTATCTAACTAGCATTTATATCAATGAAACATTTTCAAACGTGTAACATCTTTTAAAAATCATAAGAAGCACCTAACGTGTATTGTATATAATAGAAATATATATTAACAGAACATAATATAGTTTCAAAGCAGTTCACTCACAATTGTTGTTTTTATGACGTCATAAACTAATCTTATTTTATATCCTTTTTCAAAAAGAGTAAAAAATTTAAACAATTTTAGCTTTAAAATGTATAGAGTGCATGGTTGTTCAGGAATAATACTTACATATTTCATTGATATTATGATTCTACACATATCAACATATTGATCCTGAACACACATGCGCACGGTGACTTTTACTCAAAATATCAACCGAAATATGTACATTTTCTGTAGAATTTATAAAAAACTAAAATTTTCCTCATGCTTGTGACGTCATTACGTACATTGTCGCATATCTACTTCACGCCATCGATTTCCACGCCCCATGAAAACGATATAATCAATACTACTCGGCTTCTATGATGTAACCTATACTATGACGTCATTACGTATGAAATTATTCAGTGCTTTAAAATTAGCATATACTCCCCTGTTTAAGAACTTAATTAAATATACCTCCATTAAAGTTTGTAATAAAATCAAATGTGAAATGGGTAAAATTCATCATGAATTTATTGTTTATTATTTCTTTACCGTTGTTGTTAATCTAAGTTTTAAAAAAATGTATAGTTAATTTAAAAAAAAAAATCAGTGAGCATGGCATGCAAAGTGATTATACCTTTTTATTTTTAAATGTCACATTCTATTTGTGAATTTAGTACTCAGAATTAAATATTTATTGAAAGATTACAAATTATGCCGAGCAAAAGTTTTTGGCACAACACCCCCCCCCCAAAAAAAAAAAAAGAAGAAATGGTTATAAGAAATGGCTTGGCTTTAGAAAAAGTACATCTGTGAAAAATATATGGTTTGTGGTTTTCTTCATCTGCACCAATATTGACTCAAAGTATTTCTATCTTCGTATGATGTCATAGCTTTTTGGGAAAAAAACTATAATTTAAATTTATACCTAATAGAACAACATCTTTTGGAATAATGCTTTCCAATATGTGAGAAAATAAATGAGTTCATCTTCATGGTCAGCTGTTGGAATCAGGGAGACCTTGTCTGACAGTAGCTTCACTTCACTGTTCCGTGTCATCAAATGGATAACTTATAATTTCCTATATAGTAACAAATTGTTAAATATGGTCCACATTTCTAGGCTAACCGTGACTTCAACTACAAGATATTCACTTTCTTAAAAAGGTCCTAACTCCGTCAATTATTTTCACCCGTTACGGACTCTAATCAGGACTTGGACATAATCTCGGTGAATTCGGAAGACTTGCCGGAAATAAATGACGCTTTTGTTAGTGAAATTCTCGGCGACATAGAGGAGAAAGAAACGTGTGCGCAACCAACAGAAGAAATTCTCGATTCACCAGACGTGAGCGGAGCCGCGAATTCGTCATCAGAGGACAGTATTGTGTATGACAATAACAACCGCGCAAGTGTCGAAACGTCAACCATCTGCCTTGTGATGAAAAAGACGATTCGGACTAATCCTGACGGTTCCGATGAGATTAATCGCGAATATCAATTTATCTACTCAGAGAACATAAATCCAGAGGAAGTAGACTTTCGTGATCTTACCGAGGAGATTCTGGATGAGGTTCCTCGACACCTAGCGCTGAGTGCCCGTGTGCGGATAGTAAAGGGAGATTTGTCCTTGTGAACCGTGTAACAAACGAAAGGTCATACTGAAAAGTTGTGAACTCTAACAAAGACTTGTGATCTATTAACAAGCTTTTATGTATTTTTTTTAAAATTATTTATATCTTTGACTTTTATTAAGTTTTAATGTCACGTTTGTAATTATTTTTTTGTGCTTTGTTTGTCCGAAGGTGATTTAATGTTTATGTAGACTATGTTTGTTAGGTGTAAGTTTATATGTTTACTGTTTCAAAAAAATGTTTTTATTATGGATCAAATCAAGTCAAGTCACATAAAAAAAGACTGGTTGAAACGCTCACACATGCACATACAAACGTTTAGGTAACTCGGAATAGTCTAGAGTAGAACTATATTTTCCTGAAGACGGAATGTCCAGTACATCTTATGTTCACGACTGGGATAGTTCACGGCAGTTTCATCACACATACGCAATTATCATACAGGTCGAACGCTCTTTGAGGTTGAGGATTTACACTAACTCCTTAGATAAATACTGAGTATCAATGTCCTTTTTACTGTCTTAAATTGATAGGTAAATAATTTTAGCATATGTTAAAAATAAGCATTAGAAATTATTCTTTTCATAAAATTCAATTCTGTTACATATATAAGTTAACTTTATGACAATTGTCATGCTGCAGATCTGTAGCTCGCTAGCTGTTCTAAAAAAAATTGAGATGGATCACCAGAGAGCTACAGTGCAATCCATATTATCTCAAGTTCAGGCTCAGAAGGACAATTAAAAACGGTTGTAAGGTTTGTTAAACTATAGAAAAGTTTAAGGAATGTATTAGAGACACACGGTAAATAATATTTTTAGATTCAAGCAGTTGAAAAACACGGATTTGAACATAGCTTCGGTGCAATATTTTTCTAATATTTTAGAGTTTTATATTCTTCGTATTTCTCAATTCATCATGTTTAAATCACGTGTATTTATTTTTATTAGGACACATTAAACCTTATTTGTCAACCAGTCTGACAGTGTCCATCTGTCACGAGAACTTTAAACTTGATAATAACTTTGAATGAGTTGAAATAGGACTTTCATATTTCAAATGTGCATTATTTGTGACATGTAATTTTCAAATATACTGTAATTTTTAACCCCGTGACCTTGATCTTGAAGCTTGACCTACTTAAAAAATAACAATACTTTAAATTGACCATAAATATTGAAAACTTTCATTTTATAAACATGTACATGTAATACCTGTGTCAACGCCTTTGAAAATTCATTATGATTTTTTACCCTTTGACCTTGAAGTTTGACCCATTTTTTCAAAAACATTAATAACCATAGTTATACCATTTGAGAGAAAAGAGATCGATTAGGGCTTTTACTTTACCACTGTGTATTACCTGTAACAACGTTTTTTTTTTAAATACCGATACGCTGATTTTGACAACGTGACCTTGAGGCTTGACTTACTTTTCACAATTTAATCTTGATCATAACTTTTGAATGAAAAGAGATAGGGTTTTCCTATTATATAAAAATCAAATGTATGTGACCTGTGATAAAATCATTTCAAATACTAGCATATAATGAACTTTGACCTCGAAGTTTAACCGGCTTTAAACATTGCTTAAAATTGACCATGACTTTTGATAAAGAAAGGATAATACTTTCAAACCTAGATTTACACATGCATACACGTATTAGATGTGACAAAGCCTATCGAAAAAAATATAGGTTAAGAATTCGTCAATACGGTAGCACACAAATGGCTTTGCTTATCACCAGCGTGTGTCATGGTGTGACGTAAGGTCATTTGAACAAGGTCAAGGTCGCAAACATTCCTTTACTGTCTTTTTTAATAGTAAAACATTATTACCATTACAGGCTTAGTTTGGACTTTCAGTAAGGGCGGCATTCTCAACGTAACCTAATTAGCTTCTGAAATTTGCACAGCTTCCCATCATTGTTGAAATATACATGTGATAGAGATGCGGTCGATTGTAGTAAATATCCAATTAAAAGTTCTCTCACGACACAGAGGTGGGGCATAAGTCGTCTCATCGTTATCACAACAATTTAAAGTTCCTGATGTTATTAATTTCGTAACCAATGAGAATCTACTAGAATTTGCTTTTACGTAGCGCCGAGAAAGTCACGCCCTATTGAAAGTCCAAAGATTGGGTGAAAAACTCATAATAAGATGACATCTACCCTTAAAAGATTGCTTTAAGAGTAGAAAGTGGCATGACCTTGACCCAAGGTCATTTCTCCTTGTCCGCATCTCCGACGGAAGACCTACTCGTTGCTTTGCAACGAGCTCGGCTCTAGTTAATACATAATTTTTTTCCAAAGTGAATTAGTTGTTGTAGTAGTAGTAGGAAATCACTTTATAAGAATAATTTACAAATGGATACTGTAATTTGTAAATTGTGCAAAAAGTCGTATGCCAATATGGGTAAGTTGAAGTTCGCGGTCACATGTCATTGAATTCTACTTGTGCTGTCAAAATTTTAATGAACATTCAAATTCATAGGTTTAGTTTTAATTTGTTTAGGAAATACTACAAATCTCCAATTTCATCTCGAAAAACATCACCGGCATGAAATGGACACACCAGGGACCTATATAATAACGGGATAGGCAACTACCGCAAATCTCGCGATATCTCGTAAGTCGCGGGATTTTGTAAGTCAACTTTAATTAACTATATTTCTACCGCTATCGCATATTTGAGATCAAATCCTTAAATTATCTGTCAAAAAATAATTCAAGATTTGTTTTTTGAATGTATTACACTCCTTACCTTCGTAATAATTTTGTTTTATGCAAAATTAGCACGTGTCCCGATCGGCCATATTTCCGAGAAATCGCCGATTTAGGTGATTGTTTTCTTTATATTTTAAGTATATGTGGCAGAGTGGTTTTTAATAAATAAATAAATAAATAATTAATAAAGAATATTTATTTATCTCAAAGTGTTTTATATTTATCATTATCATCATTGCACTTTTCACTTTGCATGCTACTAACTCTGACTGACTGACCTTGTCGACCTTTGACATTACGTGTAACGTAGTTTTATTGGCCAAGGGTTTTGGCGGTAAGTTTCTATTGTTCGATGTGTTGTGCGGGGGCACTTCCTTCTCGCACGGACAGCCAACGATACCGGCTGTGAGACGAGTCTGTCTTGACCATTACAAGATATACATTTTGGTTTTACCATATTACTACATTGAGAATTTGTATACAGACACCTACAGTAAGTTATCTATTTTTCTACTTTTATCTTTCTATCTTTACGTAACATAATTTCTTTGATTGAAAGAGAGAACGAGTGAAGTTTTGAAATAAAGTTCATTATCTCTTGTAAAGTAGTATTTTTCAGTAATCATATTGATTATAAGCAATACTAGATATAGATATTGTAATTTGTACAGTTTTTAGGTCACCTGAGTAAACTCAGGTGACCTATTGCCATCCGTTTTCGTCCGTCGTCGTGCGTCGTGCGACGTCCGTCGTCCGTCGTCCATCGTGTGTTAACATTTGAACATTTTCAGTTTCTTCTCTGCAACCACTCAATCAATTTCAACCAAATTTGGCACAAAGCATCTATGGGTGAAGGGGAACAAAAATTGTGAATTTCATGATCCCTGCCCCCTGGGGCCTGAGGGGTGGGGCCAAAACCACTAAAATTAATGCAATCTTTAAAAATCTTCTTTTTTACTCCTGGACATCAAGCAGTCAAACTGTTTGCATGATTGTAATCAGCATTGAGTCCTCTACCAAAATTGTGAAATTCACGGCCCTGGGGTCAGGGGTTCTAGTGCTAGGGCGGGGCTAAATAAGTA
>PRKT01001006.1:9404-44311 GCA_003671525.1 Saccostrea glomerata | reverse complement strand
GGGTAATCAAAACATTTAATTACAATATTTATACATGTAGTCCAGAACTATATTGTTTTTGCCAGAACTGAAATTAGGCCAAGTAATTAGAAAATAAAACTAACGTACTGCCTGCATGAGTTCAAGGCGTTTGATTTAAAAATTTTACATGACCTAATGCTTGTTCTCTCTTCATTTTAGACTATACAATATTCTGCATGTCACACTTGTGACGTCATACACGTCACTTCCGGTAAAATGCTAATTTCAGTGCGAGCTCACAGGTGTAAACTAAGATGTTTTTGGTAATATCTCTAATCAGCAAGAGAGATAGTAGGTGTGCTCTATATCATTTTATTCGTATTTATAATGACTATCGAACTATGTTGAAATGTAAAACCTACCAAGCCTTTCTTCAAGTTTTCAAATTTTATGAAATCACATCCTAAATTTACATCTATTATGCAATTTTAGTTAAGGAAACTATATTCTAAATGTTCCCTCTATATTATTTCTAAATGATTGACTTGCCGTGTGTGTTACTTTCGATCTTTGTTTATATGTATGACTTGAAAAGAGGAGTTTCCATGTACACTGTACACATATGCGTTGCAACGGGGAAGGGGTCTTAGCCTTACCCTTTTTTTTCAAAGATAAATGTATACATAATATAGCCTTATAGGCATTGAAAACTGGGGCAAATCTATGGTTTATTTGTTTAACCCGCCCCCTTTCAATTTGTTTCCGACGCCTATGATACATGCGCATATATACAAGACTGTTAGCATTTATTCATGTGACCATTGAATTTATTGTATTCCAACTGTGTAATTATGCCAGATTGGTAAAATGAACGACTTTTTAAGGTTAGTAGATTGATAACATTATATATTAAGTGATAGTCAAATTGATAAAAAAAAAATTGGAATTCAAAAAATCATAATTATCGAACCACAAACCAAAACACTCTTTTTTCTGAAATGTTTACTAAGCCTACATATTTAAAAAACATAAACTTACATATTTTTAATCTCTACCTGATAAAAAAAATCTGAATTGAAAAATGAATAAACCTCACATAAAGTTTTGACCAGTGTCCAATGTCTTTCATTAATCCAGCAAAGTGCACCTATAAGAGCAAAACATAAACAAAAATGTATAATTTACATATGAGCCTACATTATAGTCCACATTTTGTGTAAGCAGGATGTTTATATGATGTACATGTTCGTTTAAAAACTGGGGGGGGGAGGGGGGTTCTGCCCTTCTTTCACCTTTTTTGTTAGGAAAATTTTCTGTAAAAAAATGTTGTTGAACTGTTCAACTCTCCAAAATTCAAAATTATGAATTTATTGAAATTATGAAAATATGTTAAGTCAATTTACCTTTATTGAAAGGCCTGTTGACTTTCTTCCAAGCAGAACACCCCCCTTCCCTACACACACACCCTTTTTATTTCAGTTTAATCAAAGAAGGATAGGCGCTAGCGCGTGAAAAAAAATGTTACTGAAAGAAGTTCGAAAATTTTCCTTTTTTTCCATGTCAACGTGAAAAAAATGTTACTGAAAGAAGTTCGACAATTTTCCTTTTTTTCCAGTCAATTCTTTTAAAGATTAGACACCCCCCGTCCCCGCCCCCGCCTTTTAAAATCGAAGTTACGTCCCTGAGTTAAGTTGGTAAAAGTCTATTGCATATATAATAAGAATCGTATTTTACATGCATTTTGGGATATTTAACATGTATATTTTATGCATTTGCTACCATTTTATTTAATATTTAATTGATGGAAATAAGAGATATTTTCAAATAGCAACCGATGAGATGTTTTCAGTTTATAGCCGGTGCCATATATGCTAAGACTCTGATAGCAACCGTAACTTTAAAAAATCGTATTTCATCCAAATATCTCTTTCAAAATACACTTTTAAATATTTTTAATCATATGTAAGTATTATTTAAGATTGACGCATCTTCACATACCACACTTAACACAATCTGAATAATAGATGATTTTAAAAAGCATGAAAACTGTGTGCGTATTGACTTTATATTCGATACAGGCTTCGGAGATTTTACTAAATCTAAATTATTACAGGACTATTCTGCAAATTGCACATGGCAACATTTATAGAAATACCATACTTGTTCCGTGCACCTGTTTTTTTTCAATGACTATATTGATTTGGGGTCACGATTTCATAGTTTTACAACTTGTTCCAAGAGAATCCAACATATTTATTTCTGATAGCAGCCGTTTAAATTTCGAATAGCAACACTGAACGCTATTTTTTTCCGATAGCAACCGTTTAGGTAATACACCGTGTAATATGCTCGATCACACCCGCCGTGTTGTCCTTGTCATGATCGGGAAACATTCGTCATCAAACCAGTGTATAAAGAAAATGGACAGGTAACTTTCTTAAATCTGCCGTCGGGTCGATTGCATTTTTTACAGCAAGCAGCACTTTTTTGGTTGATTTCATTGCTGGCAATCTACATTGTTTCTCTTTTTCTGTGAGCCATTTTAGAGGAACCTTGCCCACTTCTTCTTCGAGGAATTCCACCACTGCATATGTTTTAGACCTAACTGAGTGAGTTTAAAGACAACGAAAGAGTCGACCGTATGAGAAACAAACGACAAGATGCATTGTTTTAATACCTTTATAAATTGTTTGTTTGAGTTTGTGGGAGAAAGCTTACCAGCTGTTTCCTCTACTTTGCAAGTTTGCGCTGCAATGATATGTTCTGCTCCTCTAAAGCCGCATTCGTCCTCTTTAGGCCAGTATCATTCAGCTAAAAAGACTGTATATTTTAACAATTCTTTAAATATGTAAAGGAGTTTGTAATTATAATAAATAATAACAATCTGTGGTTCTTTACTTCTCATTATCATGATTTTAGTTAAAAATTTAGTGTAAAAAAATACCAAAGGTCCAGATGTTCGTTTTTGCTTCTGTCTGCATTAACCCCTCCTTCAGTGATCTACGATAAACGAAAAATTTAATAGAATGTATGCAATGATTTTAAAATTTAAATACATGTACCATTAATGTAGGTGGTCTACCGACAATGAATATTATGATTTATCTGTGCAATTGTTTTTTTAATAAAATAAATATTAAGAAAAACATTACAATACTTCGAGTTAAATAGTGCCAAAAATGCATATAAAGATATATAAATAACTTTGCCTTTCTGTGGAACTCTAATTTGGTCCAGAAGCCACGCTCAATCTTGCTCAGAAGGTATAAAATGGTTTGCTCTGTCCTAAAACCCGGCAGTTGAACGAAGAACATACGGTTCACTTTGTCATTTGCCTGTCTCTTCAATTTCCACAGCTGATAGACTGTCATGATGGCTTCTGCCAGGCGGTAGCACCGTCTGCTGAGGCATGTCACGCTGATGGCCTCCTTAATCAGTCCACCAAAAGTCCCCTACAATTTTGGAGAATTTTGTGAAATTTAAAGTTATGGTATAAGATGACAACATGATATTACTTCAGTTGATTGACATTTTTTCCAAATACAATGTATTCACATATTTAATATATTATAACTGTTACGAGAAGGGTGATGAATAAAAGTGAAATATTACAACAATGTTTTTGATTACCAAAGTCATATGTAGAGCTTCTTCTGCACCTCTGCTTTACCCCCTGTTGACCGAATTCAGCATCTCATCAATGTCTTTCTCAGGGTGCAAGTTTCTTAGCAACTGCAAATAAGAATGAGCTTTAATAAGTTTTTCAAACTATGGTGATTATATAACTGTATGTCCACCTTAACAAGAGGCCTATGGGTCACATCGCTCAATTGAGAAGCTGGCTAGGTAAAAGGAAACACCAGTAAAGTATTGAAAATTTTGAATGAAGGATATAGAGATAACGAACAATATTCAATACCAAAGTCCATAAAACCATACAAATGCTAAACAATACAATATGCTTAATTATGTACATGTACATGATTTTCTAGAATGAAGTATGGTCTCCGATTGATCGTGTAAAAAATATTTACATTCCATCTATAATTTTTAAAGGTTTAAATATAAACCATTTCCAGAATTTAAAGACAATAAAGTTCATGTACAATAAAAAATAAACATTACATGAAATACCACGTGAATTTTAATCTTGTGACAACTGACACCACTACCACCAGAAGAGTTGGTTAGACCTCAGGTTGAGAGTCAGGGTGTCATCATCTGGCTTGAGAGTAAATGTGTCATCATTTAGCTTGAGATTCAGGGCGTTGTCATCTGGCTGGAAAGTAAGGGTGTCATCATCTGGTTTGAGAGTCAGGATGTCATCATGTGGCTTGAGAGTCAATGTTTCATCATCTGGCTTGAGAGTCAGGATATCATCATGTGGCTTGACAGGATGAGTGTCATCATCTTGCTTTACAGTCCAGGGGTCATCATCTGGCTCCAGGATCAGGATGTCGTCACCTGGCGTGAAAGTAAGTGTGTCATCATCACATTTGAAAGAGTTGTAAAGGGTTTCCAAGTTTTAGTACAATATAGAGCAATAATGAAAAACTTTTACAAATGAGTGACTTAGGTTACACATAAAATGCTTATCACAAAATTCAGGTCCAGCGTGAAATGAGGGGGGAGTAGTCAGTTGTGTCAAATAGCCATCTTACTTTTACAAAATACTTGGATAAGAAGCCTTTATACCTTATAAGTACTGTAAGCCAATCAACACCAGTGACGACAGAAAGCGAAACCACCAGAAGAGTTGGTTAGACCTCAGGTTGTCCATCAGTACAACATGATGGTGGCTTACATATGGTGGTTTCTGCATAAAATCTAGAGATCAGGACTATGAGTGGTGGAAAAGGGTCATATTCCACGTGACCACCTTTTCAGTAGCCAGTGCATATACACTGTACATGGAAAATTCATCAAAAGAGATTTAACTCACAGACACTTCTGAAGGAAGATGGTCCAGGAGTCCTAAGCTAAGACGGTGAATTTACACAAAAATGCATTCAATCTATTGATGGCAAATAGCATAGCTTTTAAAAGTCTTCCTTGACTAAGCCAGTATATTCTGCTCCATTTCAAATGTAAAAATTGCTTAAAATGATTTTCTTTTGACTTCAAAGTCACAGACCTGCCTACCCTTCCGCATTTGTGGTAATTATTCCGCTTTTTACCACAAAATTACGCTATTACGCCACTGATATTCATTTTACGCTTTTTAGATTTGGTTGAAATACATAGTGAATTTACAGTCAAAGTACGACCTGCGGAAATGAAATGAAAAGTTTTAGTGAAGGTAATTAATGGAGAACCAGTTCTATAACCAACTTAATAATTACTATATGTAAACCGGTATTGCAAAGGCTCGGATGAACACGAGAAGGCACTACTTACGTTAACTATTTTTGATATTGTGAAAAGTACACCTTATTTGCCTAAATTACTTCATTTTAGCATTGCTTGAACAAGATAGAGAAATGTGAGTGTTGAAAAGATGCAATAGTGTTATTGTGTACGATTTTTACAAACATGCAAACGCACTCCCTCAATTAAGTAATTTGATTAAAATTAACTAAATGTTTAAATTAAGGATGTGCAGTTGATTTGTGTATAGGCTAGTGGTTCTCTACGACACCTTTCTTGCAAATAGATTCAAAAGTGTACAACTTCGGCGGTTTTGAAAGAAAAAAAGTATTATAGTAAAACAGCAAAATACGAAAACACAATGGATTACGCTTTTACTTCTGAAATTCCACCAAATTTTTTTTTGAAATTACACCCTTGCATTGAAAAGGGTAGGCAGGTCTGAAGTCACTGGGAGACCTGTAAGGAGATCGTTGAAAGGTTGATTGGCAGACACTTCCTGGAGAGAGCCTTCTTTACACCAAAAAATCCAGACCTAGTGGCCATGAAATTAACAAATTTGGAAGAGGCAAACTGCTTAAAGCGGCACTGTGACACACAAAGGGGAAAATTTACAAATGTAGAATTTTCGCATGACCTCTGTAAATTTTGTTCAATTCCCAAAAGTATTCAGTTTCAGAGAATTACATGTTTCAGAACCAAAAATAATATTTTATGGGGAAAATCAACAGTAAAAATAATTTCTGTCTGCCCCAGAACTCTTCCTCATTATTGTACGCGTGCGCAGAAAAGTGTTGAATAAGTTTCCATAGTTACCATGGTCTAAGTTATCCTCGAATGAATGTAAGAAGACCAAAAAATTTGATTTAATTATTTTTAAAAAGTTTTTAGAACATATTTCTCACCTTAATGAATTCTCCAAATGTCGCTATTCAATTCTTTCCTGTGAGAAATCAATTATCCTCATGCAGTTAAACTCTATTCTATGATTAATCTAGGCAGATCGTCAACCATGTCATTCGTTCTCGTGCATGTTGTATATAATATAGTACAAATGTTGTTACAATATAACATATTTTAAAAAAAATTAATTGCATTTCACTAACTGTAAAAATAAATAAACAACAACTTCTATAGAGCTCATGCAGAGCATGTTCCAATTCTATGTTACTAATTACATAGACAAAAAGAGAAAATTTATTGCTGTTTCCATATAATTATTATTTATATTAAAATTATTTATAAATATCTGTAATAAACTTGGCATAACAGTTACAAATGAAGGTCACGATGGTTGTTAAATGATCACTGTATTTTAAGTTTACTTACGTCCAACAGTATGAATGATAAATTTCCATACCTAGGATATGCACACATTTCCTTGTCCCCCTTCGTATACTCGTTCCATGCCTTCTTTGGCTCTATTATGTTCTTCGTTTGCATTATACTTAAACGATTTCCATCAGTATGCCACTCCCTTAAGGCATACTGCATTTGTTCCATGTTTTTCTCGGCATTGAGGTTTGGCGCAGTAGTACTATGACGTAATAAACGTTAATTGTTTGCCGAACCATCGGGCTTTGACGTGCCACACTATCGGGAATTGGCGCAGACCATCGGACTTTGGAGTCTTGAAAAGAAATAAAATGTTAAAAGTTTACAGACAGACAGATGTACAGATGCTAGACGAAAAGTGATTGAAAGCTTACTTGTGCTTTCAGCTCAGTTGAGCTAAAAGTGCTTGCACATATTGAGAAAATAAGTTTCATTTATCTTCCAAAAACTCATTTTAATCAATCACCAGTGTAGAGATAATAAAAAAATGCAGCAAGCAAATATTCATACATCAAAATCTTCATCTTTGATCTTAGACAAAAGGTAAAGTAGTGGTTTCATTGTCATGTTACACGCTTTCATTGTTTGATATAAATTTGTAAAGTGAATCCATCTTCTGGGATAGAACGCCCCTGAACTTTGCTAGAAATGCATCTTTGGTTTTCATAGCATGTCCACCAAAAAGTTCGTCAAATGTTATGGCTTTATTTAAGTACCTTGGGTACTTACTGGCTTAGAATAATTAAACCTTGTCAGTAGTTTATGCATTTTGGATTGTCCAAACATTTATCCAGAAAAGTAGGCTATCTTTCAGTATCATTTCTAAAACAATTGAACATTACATTTAATACAAGTAAAATGAAATAAATATACACTTTAAAAAAACGAAATATGTTAATTTATCAATTATTTTGTTTCTTTGTTTTGTTTTTTCCTTTCACTTTTACTTGTATATTAAAAATCATAAAAACAATGAAACATGTTAGTTATTAAATCACATGCACTTCTGTTAATTTAATCTTGTACATAATCATATAGGTAACTGGGTCTTTGTCTTGTCCTTTGACCTCTGGAGAACTTGAAGCAGTACTGGGGTTTTGAAAATGCATCAGAACATCAGACGCATCATCCCTAGGAAAAAGGTTTGCAACATCCGAGATCATATCATCAGATTCAGATGTTGTAGCTGGGGAAGGACAACTAATCTACTTTAAAGACCCATCATTCAGGTTGAAAAATTTATTCCTGAATCTTTTTACCTAGCTGAGATGATCTAGATCTTTACAGAGCTTAATGCGGTCATGGTGTATTACAGATTCTCTGTTTTTGTTATCAATGATCTTAAATAAAACAGGAGATTTGACCTCAATATGATATATTGACCCTTCCAAGGAGACTTTAATTATAACTTTGACCCAGTTTTGTAGCTGAATTAATTTTCAGTACAACATCTCCTACATTGTATGTGCTTTGGTATAAATAGGTATCAAAGTATCGCTTTGTCTCCAACATAGGGTATGTTTTGGGTTTTCGTACTCATCAATAGTCCTTTGTTCTTCTGAGGACGAAGAAGGTGTCCATAATCTATGAGAAATGTAAAATAAGTTTAAGGAGTTGTCCTGAATTTATTGATAGTTTCGGAATAATTGCTATTAAGCGAATTAAAAAGTTCTTTTTATAATATTTATAATTAATATCTATATAATTTTTAAAACAACATTGATGAGAAGGGCGTGCAAAATGCTCATTGTCATTAGATATGTATGAAGTCAAATTCAATTTGCAAATAAGTTTTAAGAAGGATATGGAGATAACGAACAGTATTCGATTTCAAAGTCGTCCATTTAACGGTATTCAAAATAAGAGCAAAGCAAAATCGGACTTCCGAACATAAGAGGTTGGATCAGGTGCCATGGAGGAGTGAGCATCCTCTGTTGACGGGTCGTACCCGCCGTGTTCTCATTGTCTTGATCAGGAAATAACGGGAGAAAAATTCGTCTTCTATTTAGTTTATAAATATTGGATTAACAATTAAACTAAAATAACGTGTTATTTTTGTTAGGTATGTAATTTTAACGAAAATTTTTGCCAAAAATTCAATGTTCAAAATAAACTCAGTCTGTTAATTGAATATTTTTAAAACTCAATGTTTAAGTTGGTTCATTTTTACACGCACCGTGCAAAAGTAGTATGTACGGACGTTTACCCCCCCCCCTAACAATGGGGGTCTATTGTGTTGGAGAACAATAGGAGAACAATGGGGGAGAACAATGGGGGGAGGCAATGGGGAAAGAGAACACCCTGACCGAGATCTAGTATATGATATGACCCTGACCGAGATTTAGTTACATTGAAAATGAGGAGAGGTGTTAAATGACATAACGAGGATTTATACCACCCCCTAACAATGGCAAGATGGAGATGTTACGTCAAGGGTATTTAAAATTTAACTATAGTGCTTTTTTTCTTTAATGTATCAGAAATGATTATTACGGTGAAATTGTTAAATCCACAGTAAGACTTCTGAGTTTAGAAACAGCTACAATTGATCATTACAATTGTTTTGAATCACAAATTGATGAGAGAATTGAAGTGTGCATGCGAAGTTATGCCCATAAATTAGTGATCTTCATACAAACAAACAAACAAACAAACGCTAATTCCATTCTGATTCTTCATATCAAAGTTCGTCTAGATTCCCTCCGTCTTCTTAATCTTGTAATAAAATTATATATATAAATAATTTAAAACAGTATGTTATTTTCGTATTAATTAGAAATTGAAATTAGATTTAATTAATTTCCAAAAGAATTTGATACGACGTAAAATGTCACTTACGGACAACGGATCTCGTCCGAAGCTGAAACTACCTTATCAAGGTAGTGATAGATTCTGTTTAAATCATTACAGATACAGTCACATCTAAAAATTTTCAACAAAAATTCGGTACATAAAACAAGACTAATTAAATTGTAAACCTGTATAAATTGATTTTTTTTCTTATCTAAATTAAAGATAGAGAAAAATCTAAGAATATGTACTTACCTGGACATATTGGATGTTTTTTTAGGGGGGCTCCTGAGCAAAGAGTGAAGATTTGTGAGTCTAATTTCAGTTTTTATGTCTGTGAAATTTGTATAAGTTTTAAGGTAAACATTTTGATTGGAGAGTTGACCAAAAAAAAAGAAAATAAATTTACATGAAAATAGATAAGAAAATGCATGAATGTCAAATTTTCTGACAGGAAAATTCTTAGACAGTGAATCTATTCATCATATGATAATGAGAAAACTGTGTCATACTCATGAGTAGAAGAAGACCCCCCCCCCCCTTTTTTTTAAGTGAAGTAAAAACTTTTTTAAGTTGAAGGTCTTTTTAACAACATTTTTGTCTCAAAAAAAAAAAAGAAAGAAAATGAAGGAAAATTGGAAAAAAAAGTGAAGATAAAATGAACTGTTGAATAAAAGTTGGCAATAATTGACACATCCTAATTACACCGGAAAGTATAGTATTACATGAAGGTTGCTGGTGAAAGTGAGACAGATTCACAATTGTTTTATATGTATATATATCTAAATGTTATGCAGGTATTAACAAAATCTCGTGTCAGCTAATGTTAATGAATTTATCGGGTCAGGTCAACCTTGATAACGCAATATTTACATAGTGTTGAAAAGTCAAAGTACAATTTTATAAAAACCTGGAGATTAAATATTAAAGTCATCACAATTATTTGGAAAAAACCCGAAATAGAACGTTCAAAATCTTTGTTCAACAGCTGAAAATATGTTAGATCTAAATCTACTTTTGATGTTAAGTTTGAATTTTTACATGGTGTATACTAATTGTTTTTGCACTTATCACGTTGATTATTATCGCTGTCCAAGGATCGATGCATGCCCACCCGCAGGAGCTAAAGTGCTTGAAGTGAAATGTTGGATACGAAGTATTAAATCTCCTTCCGTAATTAATCAACTAATGATAAGCTGACAGTGTCAGGGTCCCATTTCAAGATACAGAAAATTATGCAGCAGTCAAATTCGTGAGATAATTCTGAGGAATCTAGATGAAAGGCTGAATTGCGCAGGTAATAATAGATACTCTTTCTGATAAAAACTAATTAAATTTCAAAAGACCTTTTGAAGTCAAAGTGACCAATGCGTACTCGCAAATATCAAAGGGAAATGAAGTCGTGGGAAACTACTCTCTGGCGCTATTCTACCCAATCAGTACAAGGTTATCACGTGTCACGAGTACCTAATCCAAGGTGCGTGACCCATTAGTATTATGGCTTGCTCCCTGAGACGAGGGAAGGTTTTTTGTCCAGGTAATGAGTTTCTTTTGTTTGTAAGAAGGGAATTGATTCCTTAGATCATAAGGTATATCAAGCTCATTTAAGGTTTTTTCTTAGTTTGTTCTTTGAATGCTATATGCTGTACAATCCATAAAAAAAGTGTTCATTATCTTTTGTATGGTAATTACACTCAGGACAAGATCCATCGGGGTCCGTGTAACACTTAAAAATTCAATTTTCTAAAACGATTTAGAGATTTGGAATGTTAATATATTAGTTCAAATTTCTAACTTTCAAAAACTCAAGACCGGTCACGGTAGCCTAGTGGTAGAGCGTTCGCTTCGTGATCGGGAGGCCCGGGTTCGATTCTCGATCGCGGCGCCGCGTCATACCTAAGACGTAAACAAAGGTAGTGACTGTTCCTTCGCCAAGCGCTCGGCACTAGAAGTAAAAGTCACGGGTCTTTCGGATATGACCTTAAAAACGTAGGTCCCGTGTCACGGTAGGCGTTGGCACGATAAAGAACCCTCACTGCTCAATGTCCCTGAGTGCCGAGTATAGGTCTAAATTTGAAGCCCTTCACCGGCATCGGTGACGTCTCTATATGAGTGAAAAATTCTCCAGAGGGACATTAAACAATATACAACCAATCAATCAAAAACTCAAACTGATTTTTTATGTTGAAATTAAACATTATACTTCAAAAATATAAATTTCCAAATTTTCAAACAAGTTTTAGAATTTTAAGTTTTTCCATTTTTACTTTAAATATTCAAAATTCAAATTTCCAAAAACAAATTTTGTATTTTAAACTTTTGAGTTTTTAATCTACCGTTTGTTTAGAAAGTTTACACTTAACAATCTGAAGTTCGATAATATTTTTCGTCTTTTGGGTACATGTATTTGAAATCAGCTTCAAACTTCTAAACTCCATTTTTGAAACGTTTTTGATTTTTAGAAATTTAGAATTTTGATTCAAATGTTCTAAACTCATTTAATCTTAACACTTTGAGTTTTTAGGATTTTACTTTAAATATTCAACATTTAAACCAGTTAAGGAATTTTTATATTTTGGATATTTGATGTAAACTTCTAAAAATTCAAATGTACAAAGTGTTTTGGTTTGGTTTGGTTTGGTTTAAAAGTTGAGTTTTTATATCAAAATTCTAAATTTCTAAAAAATTAAAGCGTTTGAAATTTGGATTATGAACATTTAAGGTAAATATCTAAAATGTTAAAATTCTAAAACCTGTTTGGAATTATGAACTTTTAGATTTTTAAACTAAACTACTAAATTTCAATAAACGAAATCAGTTTGAGTTTTTGAAATTTAAAAAATTGAACATATATTTTAACATTCTAAAACTCAGAATCATTTTAGAAATTTGAATTGTTTAAATTGTTAAGAAAGATTATCACCATCTGATCTCAAATTATAAGAGTGTTGCACTGGTTGGAAGGGCTGTAATAATTCATTAAGATAATTAGGTGCAATACCGTAGAACATTTTATAAAATAATATTAGTTTATGGTTTGTTTTTCTCTGATATACTGGCTCCCAGCCGAGTTTGTCGTATAGATTAGATCTTGAGAAATTTCCTCTCAGACCAGTAATAATTCTTGCGGCTTCTACTGGGGCCTTTTCTAACAATTCATCATTTTCTTGTGAGAAATTATCCCATACTACATAGCATATTCAAGGACCGTTCTAATGAATGCTAGCTATATGTTAATTAAAGAATTTCTATCTAATATGTGTTTTAATAGTCTTAAGATAATTAATAATCTCTTACAAGCTTATTCGTATATAGCAGAAATATGATTATTCCAGCTACCATCGGATTGGAAAAGAAGTCATAGAGGTGTATTACTATTAGATTGTTCAATAATTTTTCCGCTTTCACCAAAATGAATGTCTGGGAAAAGTCGATGCTTTCTTGTAAAATTAATATTTTTTGTTTTATCGGCATGGAAGTCTACTGCCCAAGAGTTTGACAATTTTTTTATTTTATCAAGATCGGTTGTAAGAGATGATGTAGGAGTTTAAATATCAGTATCCACTTTTGCAAACAATGATGTATCTAATTATCTAATTTTAAATGTATGCCTTGAGTGATATCATTAATGTACGAGAGTCGTTCAATAAATAATGCACCATGTCATCTTAAAGTAAGAAAAGTACGTTATACCAGGTACATATTGTTAATAGTTTCAATCCCTAAAGGCATTTCCTGTTACAAGTTTCATGTGTCTTAAGTTTTTGAATCCATGAACAGCAATCCTCAGCATACTTCTCTTTAGGGATACCCCAAAGACACTGAGAACTTTCATTTCCCATGGCAAATCTAAAATTGTAAAATTTTCCTATGATTGTTTTCATGTGTTTTGGGAATGAAAAGATCTTACAGTGGCTGCGATTAAACTAATATGGGTCATTACATGTAAAAAGTCCTGTATACTTTCTTTTCTTCAAAATTTTATTTTTTTCTCAGAGTATATCCAACTTCGTTGTTAAGCACAGGGAAAATACCATGGTCACCGAGTTTTGGACTTCCTTTGAAAAAAGTTTGTTCAACTTTTCTCCATGCGATTTGAAGATAAAACTTACTATTGCTAGTCCTTCATTTGGATGCATGTTCATGTTTTAATGGATTTCTTTAAATACATGAAAACTAATAAAACATGTTTGCAGCCATTACTTCTTTTTATCCTAATTAAATGAAACCCTTTTCTTTGATTCCTCAATTTTTATCATTAATCTTATTTTTGACTTTTGTAAGAAAATAGGGCACCTATCTGATTGAAATATTGTTATATGTTGTTTCCTTGTCTGAATTCTACAAAATGCTGTGATGATTTAATGATTAGTATTTTAACAATGTCTTTCCATGTAAATATAGCATTTTCAATTTACATGTGGCAAATGAAGTCGATATTTTGTGTTGTTATACCTTTAAAAATTTGTTTCTATGTAAATCTATGTGAAAAAAGTCTAACATTTTTAATGTTTTGCTGAGCGGGCATGAAAAAATCGATGTTGGACCGCTGAGTGAGATATTGGACCGCTCGGGAAGATATTGGACCGCTGACGTCACAGAATGGGCGGAGCTTAATTTCATTTTCATTGGTCGGAATTTGTTCCTATGTAAATCTATGTGAAAAAAGTCTAACATTTTTAATGTTTTGCTGAGCGGGCATGAAAAAATCGATGTTGGACCGCTGAGTGAGATATTGGACCGCTCGGGAAGATATTGGACCGCTGACGTCACAGAATGGGCGGAGCTTAATTTCATTTTCATTGGTCGGTATTAAACAGTGACAGACCTGATGCCACATCATGGAATACAGTACAAAATACATGTATTTCAAAAAATAAAACAAATTGAAAGGTATAACAAAACATTTATTGACAGAGTTCTCGGACAAAATGCGTTATGTCGGGCCCTCGAACCAAACTGTCTGCCTTCGGCCTAACGGCCTCTGGTAGACAGTTTGGTTCTTGGGTCCGACAAAACGCATGTTGCCCTCGAACTCAGTCAATAAATGTATAATGTCCCCGCAAATTTCAATTGACCATATTGACTGTTATATTGAACCCTTTTTTTTTCTTGTGAATTATTGAATCCATCTGAAAAGTATACAGCCTTAAAGAATTTTTTTTACACTTATAAAATTATATCTTAAATATGAGGTTTGCGGCGATTTATGTGAAAAGCACAGTTTTCAAATACGCACTTATTTTTATCTTCTTGGCGGAGATAATTTATAAACAGTTTTCAGCTCAGTGTAGTAACCATGCTTACTTTATAAATGAATTTCTTTGCAAAGACACAATGGGAATTTGTAGGGTTTTCTGTGTTTAGTAGATCTGAAATAGAACTTTTCTAATATGAAAAAAATAAAATCAAATTCCTAAACATTTATAATGATATACTGAGTATTGCATTACTTTATTGAACGACCCTCGTACATGTATTATAAGAATATAAAAAGGCCTAGCACAGACCCTTTGGGTACTCCTGCATCAACAGTTTTATAGGTTGAGGATAAGCCTTCTACATTTACTTTTTGTTGTCTGTCAGTAAGGTAGTCTTTAATCCATCCCAAAATATAATTTTTTAAGCCTTCGTTTTTAAGTTTAAAAATTGGTCCTTTATGCCAGACCCTGTCAAAGGCCTTTGAAATATCACAGAATATAAATCTTAAGTCTCGGCTTTTATCAAGATTTGAGATAATAATTTTCATATATTTAAGTATACATATACTTGAAAAGTATTTTCTTCATAACTTACTAGACAAAACTTGTAAAAGAAATGGGCCTATAATTATTAACATTGTCAGGGCTTCCTTTATTTTTAAAGACAGGGGAAACATGTGTTTGTTTCCATACATAAGGTAAACATATCTTACTGAGTGACATGTTGAAAAGTTTTGGTAATGGTTTATAAATAGAGAATTGTGTTTCTTTTAGGGTTCTTGGAGATAAACCCTCTGGTCCTTGTGGTTTAGAGGTATCTAAGATTGATAACGGATCAAAAATGTTCTGTTCAGTAAATTCAAAATCATCAAATCAATAAATTGGAGGACCTGGTCCATGTTCAGAGACATTAGGCTTGGTGTTTATGTGTGAAATTTTTGCAAATTAATTATTAAATTCTTCTGTTTTATTAATTGGATGAACAAATATCCTGCCAACTCTAGGTTGATGCGATGATCAGGTCTTCACGCTGTTATTCAAAAAATAATTGAAATTAAATTTGTTAATTTATAGTTAAAACGCAAAAATCTACTATCGAAAAAGAAAGATGAAAAAACATATTCTTCTATTTTTAAATATGCTGCAGATAATAACGGTTTGTGTTTCTGCAATTTAGTGACAATCCTCGCGCTTACAAAAGTTACTTAGTAACGTTTCCAGTTTTTTTAGAATATCATAATCAGATTAAATTCTTTTTGTATTAATTAATAGAGCATCAAAATCTGTCTGTTGGTAATGGTTTATAAATAGAGATAAATAGAGTGTATGTATGGGAAGTATGCACACCTAATCAAAGTCTATTGTCTGACCAGTCAGTGTACTTTACACTGTTAATCATTTAGGTATAAATCTGGTCGGATATCATGTTCAATCTGATCGGATGTTCCTCTGAAAATCGATTTTGAAATAACACTCATTGAAGACCGGTTTGATTTGACAGATACTTACTGTTGATTATAAAAAAATAACGAATTGATTCAAATTATCCATGATGTTAAAATCAGTCTTTGAAAATAAACATATGTATACCAGTAGCCCCCCCCCAAAAAAAAAAAACCAGATTTTTTTTTTTCAGGAGAACATATGACCTTTGTTTTTTTTCAGGGATGGGGTAACCGTAATCAGTAACCGTTATCAGCTGTAATCAATTACAGTTTGCCAAGTAATTATAAGCGATCAGTAATCAACAATAACAAGTAATCGTAATTTAATCGATTACTCTGAAAATAGGCCTGTAATCATGATTACTTTTTAATCACTCTATGATTACAATTATTCAAACAAAGTTAATAAAATCAGGATTTGTTATGATGTTCAATGCATATTTTTCATTGTACAAATTTGTTAATAAGCAAAAGTTATTGTAAAATCATAAGCTATATTTTGTTAGTTATCATTTTCTAATGCTTCCAGAAATACTAAATTTAACAAGCACTATTAATGAAAAATTGTCCATGCAGGCAACGAGTAAATACTTTCAGTTTTTAACTCTATCTGTAATTATTTCAAAATACTTTAGCAGCTCAGCAATCCATTATTTTTGACCAGATATATGTATAAACTGAAAGAAAATTACTACAGTATTATTTTAAAGTATGATGTTTTTTCCAATTAAGGTGTGTATTACATTAAAACATGTTGTTTTTCGATTGTTATGAATATTTGAAGAAACTTGTATATATCTTTTTAGATATCAAATGTAAATTTATTCTAAAAGCACTTTGTTTGACTTTCAGTGTACTTAAAAAGATAATGTAAATTAATTAGTGATAAAAGAAAATATACAAAAGTTATGTCAGCATGGGTATTTACAAATTATTGAACTATTCATGCTCATGCTTGTCCAGTCAATGCTTAATTATATATAAGTATAACTTGCTAGAGAAAAGAGATGTAGCGTACTTTCTTTTCTGGGAAAAATGACTGAAAAAGTCCGTAAAATCAACTAGCAAGCTCTTGAATTTGAACATCCAAACTTAAATGAAGCTGTTTATATAGATTACTCAGCTACATGTCTTTCAAAAGATTTCAAAATGGAGTTCTTTTTAGGTATACCGACTGTTATCTTGGAAAGGTCTACTATCCCTACACCAGAGGGAGGAATAATTACCTTAAAAGGTGATTCAAACCTGGATATGCCGTTGGGAAGTATATGGATCATGACAGATGCGAGACATTACAAAATTATAAAGGATAGCAATGGTCAATATGAGGTCAAAGAGAACGATGGAAGACCTTTACTCGTAATTAAAAATGTCACAGGGAATCAGAAAGGGATGTACATTTTAATGGTGTCAACAGATGATGGTATTGGTTTCGATGAAGTATACATAAGAGCTGGTGAGATATTTTTGAATAATTTGAATTATCCTTTAACAATATTAAATATATTTATAAAACCATCTCAAAAAGCATGTTTGGTTTTCCTCTCCCGACAATAAATAAGAAATAAGATAGTTAGGGGCATCTGTTTTTTATATTAAACACCTAAGAATGTGAAATTCAAACAGTTATATTTACATCCACTGAATATGTTCTCCTTTATTTCTTAAGAAAACACATTGCGTTTATTATTGCATGTACTACATGTACATAAGCATGTCGCCTGCACATATTTCTTGATCAGTGGCTGTGTCATCAATAAAACGTATTAAGGCGTATGCATCATTAATACAATAATTAATATTTTAAATCCTGCTTCAATTGATTATTTAAATAGATAAAAATATCAAAAATGAAATGTCTTTCTTTGTTTGTTATTACTGGATATAACGAAGACAGCTATTGCAGAAAAAAAATTCCATAATCTGCTGTTTTTTTTCTGCAACAGCTGCTTCCGTTAATTCCTAAGATTACAATCAAAGAAAGCATTTTATTGCTTAATTATATGATTAAGGATGCACCAAAGGTTTCCATAAGGCTAAATTTAATTTGCTTTTTGTATTCAACCTCTCAAAGTCAAAATGTTTATTCAATGTACATGTAGATTAAAAATTGAACTTTTAAACCGTATTTCAGATTTTTTTTTATAAATCTTCTTATTCAAAAGTTACATCCATTTGTCTTTCAATGTTACCAATTTATTTGCACAATTTTACATTTCCCCCAATAATTGGAGAACTGAGCAAGATATCAAAAATCTGAGATACAGTTTTTGTGAACACAGATTTCAGACGCATTCTGGCCAGTTTTCATAGAAGTTGGTCAATAAATAATAGAGGTGAATTTTGAAATTTTGAAATAATACCAGCAGCTGTCTGATTTTACTTTACAGTAGAGGGCGAAAAACCATTACACAACAAAGTCTGCCAAAACTAGAAATATATGACACCTTGGAGATTCAGCTTAGGATACCTGTCACTTATCCATATTTCCTATGCATATTCACAAGAATGGGAGGTTATATTCTTTATTTAGGTGCTTTTAATGATGTAAAATAGGTTCAATTCTGAACCAGAAAGATTTCCCGGCAAAACGGCAACAGCTAAGTTCCATCTCTTATTTCATGATCATAAGTGACCTGTTAGATCATTTTACCTAAATCCTGGGCCTCTGTGTGGCTAGTGAAGAATTCCCCGAGTTGTCAGAGGGATTTATTGCTCCTTTCAGAGGCAGGCAGTTACAGACCAAATCAGAACCTCCAATAAGGGCACAGTCAAATGTATTTGTGTATATATTTGAGTATTGTTAAATAATTAGAAAACCATTTAATATCCAGCAATATTTTTTCATGCATTATAAAACAGTGATTAGCGAATTTTTCTTGACAAAAATCTTAAAACTGACGAAAATCTTGAATAAAAACCTTTGGTGTATCTATAAAACAAAACAATTTTCTAGAGGTCGAAAATGTTTAAAAGAAGAATTTTTACTTTAAGTCAATCAGGAAAGAGCAACGAAGCTTCCTTTGAAAATATGGCTTAATACTAAATTATGATATTAATTGAATGTGATTTCAGATTGAGAAGCATATTCGTGAATTAAATATTCAGATTCTTTAAATTGATTTAATGATAACAGGTTCAGTAATTAGACCCCTACCGGTGAAACCGGGGGGACTATAGGTTTCCTCTGCGTCCGTCCGTCCGTCTGTCTGTCCCCGTCAGTCTGTCCAACTTGGTTTTCCGCATTTTTTTCTAAACGCTTGCAGATATTGAGCTGAAGTTTGGTATGTGAGTGTATCTTACTGAGTCATAGATCAAATTTGAATTTCGCTTCGCTTCATTGATTTTTGACAGAACTATGGCATTTTGAATATTTTTCATAATCTCTAAATTAAGATCGGTTTCGAACTGCGCTAACTTCCGATTGTCAACAAAAATATGAAGCAAGGAAAAGACGGTGGAGAAATGAGTTAAATTTTCTTCTTAATGTGGGTTATTTTATTAGTTTTAAGGCATTTACAACTTGAAAATCTTTTGGTTTTACCATGGACATGACTTTTGCTTATAATAAAATGATATGCTGAAGAAAAAAGGGAACCCGGTAGGGGACATGTATTGCTTATGCAATGCTCTCAGAATGCTTGTTCAATTTGTAAATTTCTTTTATCGTACCTTTTTTAGATGAAACAGTTCGCTATGTTGGTGATTACGAAGTTTGGAGGACTAGTCTGTCAAGTGAGTATTTAATAGATTTCTGTTTACCTCAATCTAACAAAGAGATATTTTCAAGTATTTTTGTACAAATCTATTGCTTTCTAACACATATATGCACTCGTAGATATATATGTTTATTGGACCTGATTGTCCAAAATTGTGTTTATTAGTTATGTGACATGAACATTTGCATTATCGTCTGAAGTTTAATAATATTATCTTGAATTGTTTTTTTTTTAAAATTGAAATCTATTAAAATGCATATAGGAGAACATTTTTCACAAAATAATGATTTGTTAAAATAACCTAAATGGTTTCCTTAAGGAGGAATGCCACCACAACTTTTTTTTATACATAAATCTCTAAGCCAACCTTTTTCAACAATGTTTCAGCACTGAAAGTCTGACACTAGCTCTTAATTATTTTTTTTTATATTTTTTTTTTAAAGAATATCAAAAAAAGATGTCCTGTCTTAAACCTAATGTACATCAGTCAGTTTTACTTTTTTTATGCAATCACGTGACGTCTTCATCCACCTTTTCGGATAACCACACTGTGGCTTTCTGAATCCATATCAATACTCTCTGATTGATTGCATATTGTTTAACATCCCTCTAGAGAATTTTTTATTCATATAGAGACGTCACCGTATGCCGGTGAAGGGCTTCAAATTTTGACTTTTACTTGGCACTCAGGGCCATCGAGCAGTAAGGGATCTTTATCGTGCCAACGCCTGACGCTGACACGAAGCGTCGATTTTTAAGGTCTCATCCGAAGGACCCGCAACTTTCACTTCAAAGTGCCGATCACATGGCGAAGAAACAGTAGCTGCCAATTTAAACGACTAGGTCAGTCGCGGACGAGATACGAACTCAAGACCTCCGGCCGATCACGGAGCGAGCGCTCTACCGACTGAGCTACCGTGAACGGTATCACTTTTTGAAACTAATGACAGAATGCACAAACATGACATTATTTTTCTGGTGCGTTAAAATGTCCATTGTTATTATGCTTTGTTTTCTGGATAGATATTATACAATTTGATTTGTTTATTTTGCAATATTTAGCTAGACCAAAGTTATACTACCGACTGGACACAACTTAACACCTTAGCGAACCAGACGCGGACCCCAGGTTCGCTCCCCGGGTTAGCTTGGGGCCCGCTTCGGGTTCGGTTTCAGAAATTTTCGGAGCACTTTTGGTGCGCTCTGGATTCGCTCTGCGTTCGATCAGGATCAGCTCTCGGGGTCCACTTCGGGTTCGGTTTCAGAAATTCTGGGAGCGATTTTGGTGCGTTCCGGATTCGCTCCCCTTTTGCTTGGGGTCAGCTCTGTGTCCGCTAAAGTGAACACGGCATTTGCTTTTTGGGACCGTTTTACGCACTGATGCGTGAAGCAGACCCCGATTTAATCTCAATTACATGTAAGCCCCGCCCCTTGTTTATTCCGATACAGTAATCGGATTGTAGATCGGTTATTGTTCTTTATGCTGAGATCGATACATATACTGTACATTGTTCACGTAAATAGTAATATTATGGGGAACATTGATAAATTTTCCAAAATTCAACAAAATTCGACGTAGATTTACCTGTTTGATTGTTTTCCTTAATTTTCCGATCTCGAATTTCGATCCCAATAAAGTTATTTATTTTTCTTTAGTTATAACGTGAAAACAAAACCAGAGGAGGAAGAAAAAGGAAATTGAATTGATTTTCAATGTATCGAATAGTGTACAAGTGAAACTAAAGTTAGCATCTAAACAACAAACCTTTCAAATTCATGTATTATTTACATTGAAATAATATTTGTTATTCCTTATGTTTATCAAAATCGTAGTTTCAATCTTTGCTAAACACGTCAATTAGGATATTGCATCTATCAATCACATACACCTTTTGAACACGTGATATATTAAGATTTCATTCATAGAAGTTACACATTAAAAGGTCGTAATAAATATTTAAAGGATGTTTAAAAAAATCTGTTTTACGCTCAGAATTTTGGAGCGAGTGTGACTTTAATAGAATGGAAAGAAACACGACAATTAATAATTTGTACTCCCAGCCCGCTAAGAATATAATAATATACCCCCCCCCCTTACTTCACACACACACTGAATTGAAATTAAGAATTATATAAAAAAAAACATTTTTAAATATTTTAAAATTGTAATGGTAGCGTATTTGGCCATGCCTACTAAAGCCGAATCAGAGGGGATGTTGGAAAGTGACTCGGTTCAACTAGGGTATACGGATTAGTAGTTCCATAAAACCGATTAACATCTTTCAAAATCAAAATTTAATAAGAAATAGTTCCTTTTATAGTAGATAGTGGGAATATTTTGCCTTATTACTCGAAATAAATCCTTTTATAAATAGTCCATAAAAATTCCCCTTTACAAAAAAATGTTTGACAATTCCACATTAAACCTACATTGACATCAAAAGGGTCGATAGGTCGACAGTTAACACCTCTTACTATCAAAAGTGTCCCCACAAAGGTCGACAGGTCGACAGTTGACACCTCCTATTGGTAAACCTACATTGACATCAAAAGGGTCGACAGGTCGACAGTTGACACCTCTTACTAATCAACAGTGTCACCACAAAGGTCGACAGGTCGACAGGTCGACAGGTCGACACCTCTTATTGCTTAACCTACAATGTCATCACAAAGGTCGACAGGTCGAAAGTTGACACCTCTTATTAATTTTCAAACCCATCTGAGATATTAGGGTTAGTTTTGAAATCCACTTGAGAGATAAGGGTTAGTATTCAAACCCGGCTAAGAGATTAGATTTAGTACATGAACCCTCTGAGAGATTAGGGTAAGTTTCAAACCCACTTGAGAGATTAAGGTTAGTTCTCGAATCCACCTGAGAGATTAGGGTTAGTTCTCGAATCCACCTGAGGGATGAGGGTTAGTAAGAGAACCCACCTGAGTGATTAGGGTTAGTTATTAAACATGATAGATAAAGGCTGTTCCTCTATCTAATCTAGGGGTCAGCCAGTCGATCTGTCTACCTGCCGACCCGTCTACCTGTCGACCTGTCAACTCGTCGACCTGTCAACCTGTCGACCTGTCGACCTGTCAATCCGTCGACCTGTCTACCTGTCAACTCGTCGACCTGTCTACCCGTCGACCTGTCAACCTGTCGACCTCTCAACCCGTCGACCTGTCTACCCGTCGACCTGTCTACCTGTCGACCTGTCAACTCGTCGACCTGTCAACCAGTCGACCTCTCTACCCGTCGACCTGTCGACCTGTCTACCCGTCGACTTGTCAACCTGTCGACCTGTCAACCCGTCGACCTGTCTATTCGTCGACTTGTCAACCCGTCGACCTGTCAACCCGCCGGAAAACATCTGCTAATTTTCTTTTCATTATCCAGCAACGCGCATAAATTCGAATTTGGCGCATGAATCCGATTATAAGGCAAGGTGCATTAATTCAAATTTGGCGTATGAAAATATTTTTACCAGGACTACTTATCCGTATATCCTAGTTGAGCCAGTGACTCTTCCAATAGGCTGATCACCATTCTGAGTAGGTAGAATGGTCCAAAGGTATATAAATGAAACGCCCCAAGCTGCCAGGCATTATGCTGACGGAATCAGACTGTATCAGTTGTTCAGAGAGGAAGATAGAAGAAGAAAGCGCAAGGTAATAAAGTCATTACTTGAAAAAAAAGAAAGCAAAGGTTAGAAGTGCATTAGTGGAAAGTGAACAGTCTAGAGGAATTGTGGTGAGATACCAGGGCGAAGTAATTCTGCATAAGGGTGAAAGAACCTAGTACTTCACGTCCCTTGTAGAACCCAGTAAGTTTACACGTTACATTTTGGTGGCAGCCGGTCAAGAGATAAGGTATTTAATTCAGTTTGATTTTCATTAGTTTAATAATATTGTAGAAAATTCTTGATTTTGTAATTGTTACTTGTTTGGGGTAGGCTGTTTAGAAAAGATCAAAATTGCCGTGAAGGTACCACGTACAATTTAGGATCTGTGACACTGTACCTATATAGAAGAAAGAACTTTGTTCAAGGGTACTGTGTCCTGTGTACTCGGTTACTTTGTATCAGGAACCGTGTTCTGTTTCATGATAAAGGGTACTGGGTATCTGTTTACAGTATACAGAGCTGTTTTGTAAAGTGATTTAGAAAAGCCCGGTACTATCATGAAGATGAATAAACCGACAATGGAAAAGGAAATTTTAGGGGATCTTGAGGAGATAGATGGACATCTAATGGTAATAGCGTATGCCTGCAGAACGCTATCCAAGACCGAACGGCGGTACTGTGTAACACGCAAAGAACTCTTAGGGGTGGTGTTTGCCGCTAAACATTTCCGACACTAATTGTATGGACACAAGGTGTTTGTTCGAACGGATCACAGTGCCCTAAAATGGCTTCTTAGCTTCAAGGATCCCCAAGGCCAGGTACCTAGATGGATAGAACTCCTCAATACATATGACATTGAAATAAAACACCGGCCTAGTGCTAAGCACGGGAATGCAGATATTCTTAGTCGGTTACCCTGCCGTCAGTGCGGATTTACAGAAGACTGGGATAAAGAGGCGATTTAAGAAGAACAAACTACTCCTGGTGCTGAGTGTGAAGTTATTGCAATGATTGATTCTGTTTCCGGTGATTTGAATTCTTTTCAGGACAATGACGAGGACTTATCACAAGTCAAATCCTGGGTGAATGATAGTAAACGTCCAGAATATTCTGATATCAAGCATAAAAGTAAGGTTCTTAAATCCCTTTGGTCACAGTGGAACAACCTTGAAATTAAGGGTGGTGTTCTTTGTAGAAAATGGACTACTGATAAAAAGATGTATCACAAAGTAATTGTTCCTTTATCAGAAAGAAGAGAGATTCTAGAGCTATGTCATGATGCCAGTTCCTCAGGACATCTTTGAATCCATAAGACTCAAAAAGTGAGAGATCGGTTTTATTGGACAGGATTACAAAGTGACGTAAGGAGTTATGTGACAGGTTGTCCACAGTGAAGAAAGAGAAAGAACCGCTCAGCAGGAAAATCCTACATGCAAGTTGACCAAACCGGATCTCCCTTAGAGCGTATAGCAACGGATATAATGGGTCCATTGCCAGAGACGGACAGAGGCAATAAATATATTCTTGTCATCGCAGACTACTTCACTAAGTGGACGGAGGCGTATCCAATGAAAAACATGGACGCCTTGACCGTAGCCGATGTACTAGTGGAGCAGTTTATTTCCTGATCATGATTTGCAGTGCCAGAAGTCATACATAGCGATCAAGGACGGCAATATGAGAGTAGACTGTTTAAGGATATTTGTAGCTTACTGGGTATTCGAAAAACACGAACAACCGCCTTTCATCCCAAGTCAGATTGGATGGTTGAGATATTTAATAAAACTTTAGCTACAATGTTAACTGCCTATGTCTCAGATCATTAAACTGACTGGGACAAACACTTGCCTTACGTACTAATGGCGTATCACTCAGCCATTCACGAGAGTACAGGGTATACACCTAACATGCTAATGTTGGGAAGGGAAGTTTCCACTCCCTTGGACATTATGTATGTTTCACCCAGAGATAAAGAAAACATGAGTGTTCATGAATATGTGTGGAAGTTACATGACATTATGTCAGTGGAGTGCAAAATAATAAAAAAAAAAAAAACGTTTTTATGAACAAAATGCAAACATTAGAAACAATTAAAAATATCAGGGGTGTTTTTAATTTATTGTTAAACGAAAAGAGAAAAATATGTTTAATAAAACATACGTAGTTCGTGTAAAGTTCAGAATACCAGCATTTCAAAAATAAAGAAAAAGAGCAACATCTCGTACATGTATGCATTTAACTGGACAAAACATTTTTTACATAACTATACCCGTGATCACGTGTGTTGGCCGGGGAATTCACCTGGCAATTGTACTGTTATATTCATCAATAGTACAATAAAGGAATTCATCAAGCGTAGAATTCCTGTAGTATTCGTAGCTACCCATAATGCAATGCTCAGGGAGGTCAACATTACAGCTACATTGCCAAAAATTTCAACTCATTGCCGCAACATTTTGTCAGATTTTCGACCGATCATTACCGCTACATTTTTCCGGCAAAAAAACCCTGATTACCGCTACATACTGAATCAGCCAAAAACAACTCATTACTGCAATACATATCGATTTAGCCGGGTATTGTTCGGTATGTGAGTTTTAATCAACAGTATTCACTCACTATTTAATCAAAATGAGTACATAATATATATAAATAACTCTGCAGTCGAGATGTAATTATTTAGCTTTATCTGAACATTATGGCCACCATTGAAAAGTTTTTTACAAATTGAGGGAATGCCGGCTTACTTATCGATGGTTCTAATTAAAAATGTAGAAAAATAAGACTTTCAAAAACTCAAAATTGTGAAGATATGTTGAAAAGAGTTGCAAAAGCAGCTGCAAAACAGACCTCGACGAATTATTTGTTGATTTTAATTTAAAAAAACCATCCTGTACAAAGTCCTCTACCTCTACCTCCCCATGGTGAGCAGGGGGGTCGGGTCTTATGTATGTACATGTATAGGTTGTACTGTACACGCATAAGTGTAGCGGTAATGTAAACTTTTTTATGTAGCGGTAACGTAAGGTTTTTTGTAGCGGTAATGACTACATGTATGTAGCGGTAATGACAATTTTGAAAATGTAGCGGTTATGATACGCACCCAATTCTCATTCATCTGATTTGTCAGTTAAAGCCACATTGGTGCCACATTGGTGCCCCATTTGCTAATCTTACGCCAAAACATATAGTCCCGAATCCCATGCAAAATTTATGTCCTAAAAAAATTTAATTCATGAAAGCAAAAAAGTGTATCATAGAGAATACTTCAAAATAATTTAAACCTGAATGAATTCAAGAAAGATCGATTGGAGTACATTTCTACAGAATGATATTATAGGATGGTGAAAACTAAAACACAACATAACTTTTCTGTTTAGTATGTCTCCACGTGCGAGTCACTTCCTAGACACATTTCCGTGAATAATATACTCTATTTCGCTCAAGTTTCGCTAGCTCTCGCCAGAGCCACTCTCAGAGTTACTTTGAACTCATTTTTACTCGGGTTATATAATGTGCTAAACACCAAAAAATTTAAGATTCCGAACACATTAGTAGGGGTATCTTTTGTTTGTGTGTAATATTTGATGATGTATCACATTTTCTTTTCATTCTGCACTTGCACAAATTTTCTTTTTCATCTCTATTTCTTTCCAAAGACAACTGTCTGATAATTCTTCTGCGAACTGTACACGCATTAATTACACATATGTGAAACAATCTATTTGTTAGACTCTGCAGAATGCTTTTTTTATACATGTACTGAGGGTAATAATCAAGAAATAAAATATCATTAAAACAGTTTCTTTGGGATATCACATGAAGTTGGTCAAATAGTCAAATCTAATAAGAATTCAAGCGTTTTTACATGTAAGTAAATATCTCTTATCTTTTAAAGCCGTATATACTTTTTTAATGACTACAAAGTAAATGTAAACAGTCAAACTGTTGTCCCGAGGTAGCGGGGAAGACCTGGGAAGAAGTTAGTTTTAGCCATCGGCTTCGGACAACAGTTTCCCAGGTCTTCCTCACTACAGAGAGACAACAGTTTGACTGTTTCATCAAGTAGTCATTGAATAAGTGTTTTATTGCATGCCTTACTTACTATATAATTAAAGCAATAGTATATTCAAATATAGTCTATTAATTAGCTGAACACAAAAAAGAAAGATTAAATTAATAATAATTAATTCAAATCAATACTATATTAATTGATTTATTGATCATTATGATTGTTTGTTTGTTTTATTCCCATTTAGTTAATTATATAACAGGTAAATAGTGATGTCGTGATCATCAAAACGTATGAATATCACGATTACGCTTTAAAAATGCAACAGTTCGTTTAATTACCTAACCTACTATATAAATTGTAATAAGGCATCTTTAACTGTTTCACAATTCATTTGATGCTTTTGCATGATCATGAAACAGTCGACCTGTTGACCGGGCCACAGAATAAACTGTTGCCTGGCTGAAATATCCATTATGACGTCATAATCATTTTCACGTACTTTACCGCTTTATTACATTAAATTATGTATAAAATAAAGCAATTAAATGGCATTCAATTTGAAACTATCAACTGATATCTATAATCCTGATATCTATATAAATATGTTTGATTAAATAACACTTCAAAGAAGAGGCCGAGAGCACTTTTTCTGAAGGTAGTTTGGGGAAAATTTAGGACCCTGAACTCATTATAGATCTTTGCGTTAATACTCAAACTCTGCATGTTATCTTCAAATTTTCAAGACATAATTATTGTTTACAAATGAGGCAGTGATGAATTGATTTTTTTTTAATGTTTTGTTTTTAAACCAATCAGCGTAAGAATTGATAAGTTTATTGTTTAGTTTGGTTTCAAGAAATAAAAACTATTTCCGATTTATTCTAAAATCCATTGATTATTATGTCTATATCACCATTTTAAGAAACTATATAGTAGGTTAAGTAATAAAACACTTATTTTATGAAAACTCGGGAAACAGTCAAACTGTTGTCCCGAGGTAATGAGGAAGACCTGGGAAAGTGCTGTTTCCCAGGTCTTCTTCATTACCAAAGGACAACAGTTTGACTATTCCCCTCGAAGTCATGAAATAAGTTTACACTCTGACCCAGTAAACAGTTCGACTCTTTCATGATAAAGCAAAGAATAAAATAAATCTTGAAACAGTTAAAAATGCCCATGATTTAAGAAGTAAATTCCGCGTTTTCGTGAATGTTGCAGAATAACCTCCGGGGTCGAGAAATGATTGAAAGAAACAACATTTTGAGACCGCGGAGATTATTCTGCATCATTCACGACTACAAAGACTTTATTTCTAGTATACCATGTATCACTCGCTGCATTTCATTTTCGGAAATGTGCATAGCATTTCCGACATTTTTTGTTTTCATTTCCGACATTTTTCGTTTTCATTTCCGACAAAATTTTGTTTTCATTTCCGGAATTTACCTGTGACAACACCACACCTATTTATGTCCAAGTCATTGATTGATTAACAAAACTCAGATAATGGATTTCAATGATTTATTTATGATTTTTTTTCTTTAAAAGTTTCATAAATAAAGTCTTTAGGTCTGTTACTAAAAGAACAACATATGTATTAGAAAAATGTCGGAAATGAAAACAAAAAAATGTAGGAAATGAAAAATAAAAAATGTCGGAAATTAAAAGTTGATAATTACCCAAAATTCCGGAAATAAAATGCAGCCGTATCACTACAATCGCTAAACTACGGATAATCGTTACCTCTATAGAGAAACGAATTAGGTCACAGTGTCTTGATTATGCTGTTTTATTTAACACCAGAGGAAATATTTGTTTGCTTACCTGTGTATAGAATACAAACGATTTGAGCATTCGTTACATTAAAAATAACCTTTTTAAAATTACAAATTTGTACATAATATGTAATGATCAGTTAAAATGAATTTACAATTATAAAATCCTGTTCCTTTTTTACTGCTAAAATCACATTGTATAATGTGTAGAGGGGTCCGTGGAATAGCTAAGCTATAAAAGATATTTATCAGCAACTTGATGCATGTACAGTGATAACACTGCAAAAGACGACACATCGATGCGGTCTAAATAAGTCTTTCATTTTACAACCAAAATTCTCAATTGTTCTGATTTGATACGTGTTTCTGATCTGATAATTTTTTTATGACGTTCGTGATTTTTTGGAAAACAATATCCACCGAGAATTCAATATATATAGTATGTTAGGTAATAATGTGGATGAATTTTTAACTTTTTATTTTTTAAAAAATTTTTTCCACACTTATGTTGAAAACAAAACTTTTCAAAAAAAAAAAAAAACAACTAACATATACATGGTAAACCATCATATCAGTTCACAATATGCACTTTTCAAAAGTCTCCTGTGCTTTACTTCCCATATGTGAAACAAATACTTACGAGATGACCAACTTGATATTATCTTAAATTGGATGTCTATTAATAAATTTGTACTCGACCTGATGTCAACACTGCAGCGAGTCTTTCTTTCTTTTCAAATAAATGTATTACAATTTGTATTTATACCATCATCTTCTAATATAATAAATATACCTTTTTAGCAATGAGTCTATTCTGCTCTGTTTTTTACCAAACGGATAACATAACACATATTTGGTCGAAAAAGAGCATTTATTATTGAAAATGCCAAAAAATATTTAACATCTTAAAGTACATATGCTACAAGTAAAAAAAATAGACAGTAAATCTCATGTAAAAAAAATCTCATTACATGTATACAAAGATAAATGTGCCAAAGATATACACAGTTCAAATACTGACATTAAAATATAAAATGTATTGCCCATTGGACTACATGTAGTTATGCCAAAAAAGATCATGGTTTATATCTGTGAGTACATGTAATGATTGATACAGGGCCATGTTTAATTCTATGCATTAAGTTGTTTTTCTTAACACAATTCATCAAGTGTATCTGGCATTCATGTAATGTATGGATCACTGCTGAGGTGTTTAAAATGACGTGTAAAGGAACAATAAATCAATCAATGCATATTCATATTCGGAGAATTTTTTTTACACAAAAGTAAAACTGATGAGATATTTTAATGACACTATACGAGAGCTGATCCAATTTACAATTTTGTAAAAATTTCTTTATAAAGATATATATCGATTTCATGACAGCAAGCAATGAGTATATTACCAGTATAGAGGTATTATGCAACAATATTGAAAAAAATCACAAAGTTCAACCTTTCTAAAACGTTCACACGGACATTTTAAAAATTAATAGTTGTAGAATCCGGAAAGCACTTCAACGTACCGTCAAGTTAAGTATGTCACGCCACATTACTGGACTATCTTACCTTTATGCCCTATTCGGTTGCGTAACTCTACAGAATTCCTTTCTTTTTTTCTATCTCAAGAAAACTCTCTACATCCTCTCGCACTGACTTTTCTCCAATAATATTCATGAATAAAAAAAACACTCCCAATATTTCTATATGGTGTTTTTACCTTTAGTAGCAATGTCAGATATAGGAAGTCCAATAAGGCTTAAAAATGGACCTTTCAGAGGTGGTCAGGCCTTTAGGTACTGTAAAATCACGTATTTTTGTGGCGTCAAATTTTTGTGTTTTGAAGGAAAAAAATGGCTCGTGGGGATTTCATTTCATGCATGAGTGAAGTACATGTAACTGTACCGTTAAATATAAATGTATGTTATATTTTACATTTACCGTTCACAGTAGAGCTTTCGCTTCGTGATCGGGATGCCCGGATTCGATTCTCCTTCCCGGCGCCGTGTCAAACCTACATGTAAGACGTGAAAAAAGGTAGTTACCGTTCTTTCACCAAGCGCTCGGCATCAGAAGTGAAAGTCACAGGTCTTTCAGATATTACCTTAAAAACGTAGGTCCCGTGTCACGGTAGGCGCTAGCATGATAAAGAACCCTCACTGCTCAATGGCCCTGGGTGCCGAGTATAGGTCTAAATTTAAAGCCTTTCACCAGCAAACAGTGACGTCTCCATATGAGTGAACAATTCTCGTGAGGAACAACAATATCAATCAATAAATATATTTTACATTTTATGGTGGACATGAATTCCTGGGTTTCTTCTTAATCAAAACAACGAAAATTTGTGATTTCATGCATATGGTTACCTCTATGGAAGTTTATTTTTCTTAAAAAGTCTCAAGCACTGAGGGCCATTTGCATTATGCGTTTATTCATTTTTCTCTGATTTGTTTCAAATGTATACACGTAAAAGTAAATCTGTTCCCGATATTTTTATTAAAAATTGTAACTTGACCGAAATATGACGTTGTAGGACGATTTAAAGATTAACAATATACACATGTATCATCAATTGATAGATAAATATTCAGGTAAAGCAGTAAAAATTTCACGCCAAGGTTGATAAGAATTCAAGCATTCGTAATTTTGGCAAAATATTCATTTTATAAGCGGATGATAACGAACGAGTAAATGTCTCCCCCGCATTTCAAGCATCAGCTGCAACATGTATGGCAAAGTTTTGAATATCATGAATATTTTGAACATCTTTATTAAAAAGATCGACAAATTTCTTTATTCTCATTGATTTTGTAATTTTCAACCACTTTCATTAATGAATAGATAAAATATAAAAAAAAAATAATCACAAATTTCTGGATCAACCCTCTTAGAAATGATTTATTTAGAAATGAACATCATTCATTAATTGCAGAAAAAAATCATCATTACTTTCTTTCGAAATATTTTTTTAGACAAATTCTCCGAACTGACAGATGATGAAGTATTCTTCTTATACTGTTTGATGAATTTAAAGACCGGGCCTCAGCAATTCTTTGAAACAGAGGGGTTAGAGATTCTTAATTCGATACGTAAGCTAGTGTACACTCTAAAGGATTCTTTGGGAATCGAAGAAGCACAATTGACTTTGGACAAACTTAAATCACGCAATTTCCTCTGGGAAGACAAGGATATGATCTCTGAGCAAACAAAGGATGAAACCCTATATAGGGTAGCTTTAATAGACCCTCAAATTATAATGCTTTACTGCAGCAACAACACAGCCGTTAAGTACCTAAGAACACAGCAATACAATAGAAAACCTGGAGAGAAATGTTTCGTTGGTCCCGGATGTGATTTCTTACTGATACACTGTCTACAGATGAACATACTGACGCACGTCACCATGGAGGACACGAGTATATATGATGAGATATACCAGAGATGTAAGTCTTTTGAAAGAAATGTGATAATCGTTTTCAAATAGAAAATAATTTTTTAACTAACTGAAGTTATCAATTCAAAAGAGCGATAGATATAAAATATACAGATATACAGAAATTATTGTTTTTTTTGAAAGGGGGAGACTTTTGTAAATATTGATTTGAGAGGCGTATACCTAGGTATAGATTTGTTAATTACATACATGTAATTCTAATATATAAAGCGGGTTTAAATTCGATCTTGTTTCTGATAATTTTCACTCGCAGGTATAATTTTGTACTTGTCATGATACATTATATTCATTTACTTCGCCAGTGAATGTTTCAATCCAAAAGCAAAAGAACGGCGAAGACAAAAGAAAACAATTTCTAATAGACCTCAGAAGAGGAGGGGAGGCTGTACATTACAGAGGAAGATCACAGGACAGTGTAGATCACGTGACGTGGCTCTGGAGATACGCTAGACCAGACATCGTGAGATCCTGTATAGGTCTACATCCACACTGGGACATTTACATCATCGACAACAAAGCTTACAGAAAATCAAGTAAGAAAGAAAATATAACGATAAAATCTTCATAAACATTAAAAAGGGGACAAAAAAAACCAACCGACAGGTAACACGTTCTATAAAATTCGTAGCAAGTTCATTTACCCTATTTTTAAAATCTTTTTAAGTTGCATGCATTGATTAGATTATGTAAAACTGCTACAAGAGTCAAACAATTCCTAGCATTTATTTATGAATATAAATTAATTCGCCTTTTAAAGTGTAGTGATAAATACATAAAACTGTAAATAACGTAAATGCATAATGTTTTGTATGAAAGAAACAATTTTATTTAAAGTTAACTTATTACTTAGATTCATTGACTCAATGCTTTCTTGAATAATGATATCATTTTTCATATATTTATATAAAAATATCAAATAATATTTACCTTCATGTTGGTATTTTTCATTGTATATTATTATACAATAAGTGCGGTTTGAAAAAAAAAACATTAGAATAAATGACATTTTTAAATCTTGTTGTAGCTCATCTGTATCAAATGCTCAAGTTACAAACACTCATACTTAAATACCTCAATACTAATTTATACACTTATAGGACCAATCTGTAAATACTAAAAAAAAGCGGAAAATGAATGATATCCAATATCGAAACATAAGAGTGCTAAGTGAAGATATCATATATTTTATATATAAGTTTAGTTCTAAACATTTCAGACCATGGAAGGGGGGGGGGGGTTACACCATCTATTCAATAGGTGCCTGTCATACCACTGTGCTGGTCGCTCGTGTGGTGCAGTGCCATTGTAAGAGCGTCTGCTCTAGAGTCGCAGCGTATTGTGATCCCTAAGTCCTGTGTTGGAATCCAGTTGAAACGTTGAGATCAGTCCTTTGGATAAGACCTTATAAAGCGAGGTCCAGTGTCGCAGAAGGTGCTGGCACGAAAGTGATCGATCCCTCCCTACTCAATGGCCTTGAGTGCCGTGTATTCGACAAAAATTTGCAGCTCTCCATAGGCAAGTTTTGTCGTTTCCATATAAGTGAAACATTTTTGAGAGGAACAACTTATGTTCATTTCCTACCAAACGACCAAAGAGGACAGAGACAGGTTTAAATGGGAATATGTAGACTCGGAAAAATAAACCTTCTATTTGCGCAGAACAAGGGAATATTAAGTATCAGATTGAAACCACTCTGAGGTAGTTTCAAATAAAAGTCACTAGTTGAACAAAGGATTAAAGGATAATAATTTAATATATATTTTTAAAAAAATGTTTCTCAATCAGTCAGTGCAAGTTCATAGTTACCTATTGGCCCATGAGTAACTGCATTTAGCTAGATCACCTGAGCCAAAGGTCTGTCGTTGTCGTTTATTTTCTTCTAAACCTTTTCATAATTTCATCCACCTTTCTACCAAGAGTTCTCATGCAAACAAATTATGATAAAGTTATCACTATATAAAGAAAAGTCTATTTTTTTTTTTACAAAAGATCCACGGGACACATTGCTCTATTGCCACTCTGCCATTTACCAGATTTCCTGCTTTGTAAAACCTATCTTGACCTTGACAATCCTAGCTGATTAGTAGTAGTTACCCCATATCATATTGTTGGTTATGTGTAGATACCTGATGGGCGTGGTCATACATGTTATGTTGTCATTATGATCACGCCCATAGGGTAACTACACATAATCAACAGTGTGCATAGGCGTAGTCACAGGGGGGGGGGGG
>PRKT01001005.1:78417-141776 GCA_003671525.1 Saccostrea glomerata | reverse complement strand
GGGGGGGGGGGGGGGGGGGTCTGCGTTTTCCAAGGTAACCTTTTTTCTTGCTTTTGACTATGAATTTAATAACCTTTCAAATTCCACGGGGGTGCCCCCGACTCAACCCCCTAGATGTAATGTCATGTTTGATGAAGCCTAAGACATAAGAATTATTTTGCACTTACTTACAGAGGTTTGGAATTTGTATGCCGATAAAAAAATTGTATATGTTTTGGTAAGAACGGAACTGTCAAATCTATTATTCAACAATATTTTTAGCTTTACGAAAATATCAGGAAGTAGTAAAAAGGTTTCAATTGTATTGAAAGGTATTGTTGTTGTTGACCACAAAAATTCTTTCTTTTTTTCAGATAACTTGCTCAAATTTTATGCTGAAGGCCCTTCGAGAATAAAGTTTCTACGACTGAGTGATAGAATTCGAAAATCTTTGGGAGAAAATGATTTACAGTCACTTAAATTTTATTTACATTGTTTGGGTATGTATGTACTGTGTAGCTACTTGTAATATAAATCGAAAAAAAAGGTGGTTATACTCACTTCTGTAACCAAAGAAACCTGCAGAAAACATTTATTTTTTTCCCTTAGACCCGTAGATTTTTTTCTTATAATAAAAATGTACTATATGTATTAAACTGTTCATTTTTTACGCAATAAATCGATTTTAACAAATGAATAAAGACAAAGTTCAGCAATGCCTTTTTTTCATTAGCAAAGGTTTTTGGAAATTATCTTTTTTTTGAAAATTTCCGTTTTGCAACTTATCTATTTTTTTTACATGTATATATTTAAGGAATTACTGTCTAGTTAGTATAGTAGGCCATGTCATCAACGATAGTGGGAAACATGGAATAATTTGCATAACGGTCGAAGCCTGTTATGCATCAATTATTCCATGTTTCCCACTATCGTTGAAGTCCCTGGCATACTATACTAACTAGACAGTGATTCCTTATATTTCCATCTCATTGAGAAATAAAATCGTAGATTAAGACTTTAAAAATGTAGACATTGACTTAAATTAAACGAAGAATCCCATCCCTTTATCAATAGTTCTCGCCAGCTGACGTCAAGCACAAAGGTAGCTGCACAAGATTTACATGCATATTAAGCCTCCTTAGCTCCTGACCTATTGACCTGCCTAAATTACACTCCGGTAGAATTATCTAGAAATCAACTCCTTTAACTATCAAAGAGTTATTACAGAGAAAAAAAAGTTAGAAACGGAAATATATGAAAATATTAATAGGATTTGTTTTAAAAGAAACAAAGAATTACTTAAGTTAAGATACGGAAGGGATTTGAACGGTTGGCGGCTTTGAACTCGATCCAAATTAATTTGGGAAAACATTAAAATACTTCAAGAACCTTATATGAGTTTGTCTTAGTTATTTTTTTTTTCTTTTAACGGGAACACATTGCTAAGACCGTAACACTCAAATATCTTCAATCATTTAAATATCAGAAGACTTATAGAAAGAGCTGACAATGTTCACTACAATTTATAGAAGATACAACTCATTGACATATATTCTCTATATATTGTATGAGTAGTAACTCTAATGTGATAATGTTCATTTTAAAAAAAAGAGAAAATTCAAGCACTTTTTCATTTCGTACGTCAAACCTTAGTTTTTCATATTTTTTTTCTTTCAACTGAATTGATGGTTTTGAAAAAAAAAAAATGATTGATTGCTTACATCTTTATCGAAGGACCGATGTTTACGTGTACCGGCACCATTTTGAAACACAGGACCTAGGGTCATGATCTCTGCAGAAATTACATAATACAGACCAACAATTCCAATTTGAATACATGGCCTCTGTTGACTTAATATAAATAATGTACAAGATAGCATCAATACCATTGAGATTGGAAAAGAATATATTTTGGACTTTCTTTCTTTTCAAACGTATGCAGTAAGTGCATTTGTGCTAAATGAGGTGAAATTTTGTTTTGGACTTCATTTTTATTTGTTTTGACCTTATTATAGTCTGCAGTTGTAACATTTGACAAAATCAATCAACATAAACATTTTCTGACAATGGTTGGTGTAGAAAAAACATAATCTTGCGAGGTACTCAAGGGAAATAAAATTAGCACGACTCTTTCTCCAATAATATATGTATAAAATTATACATATTAGGCAGGCCACTTTGCTCTCATTCATAAAAGGAAAATTACAACAATGGTTGCAATGTCAGCAAATGTCATTTCTATTTTGAAATTTGGAAATTACTTTCAAAATTACCATTTACATCCTCAGCTTTCTGACTAAAGTAAATTGACTCACCTCAATAAAGTTTTAATTGAACCTTACACATTTTCACACTTTCCATCTACTAAATGACACTGTCATACATTTCCCAATATGATTTATTTAATGTTACTTTATACAAAAGAATAGTGATATGCGTGAAGACAAAACCGTCAAGTTAAAATAAAAAAATGTTCGAATACCTATTTTTGTTGATTAGAACACATATGTACATTATAAATAACTATAACTATATTCTGCGTGAATCTGCCAGAAAAACATGTCCTAAGCTGATCATGACTTTTATGTAATTTACCTTTTTTGTATTAAGTGCGAAGAAAAGTTTAAAATACTTAAATGTAAGTAAGTTGCCAATATAAATAAAATCCATGCACTGAATTATAACAAAATTATTAAATATTTTTTTTTACTTGTGCCATTGTTGTTTTTTGTAACATTTAGGAATCTTAGAAGTGTCCGTATTGTGATCAAATCAGTCATATGACATCAAAATAATGTCTTTTATGATATTAACATTTTTAATATTAACTCTCTTCACAATCTGACACAAACAACAGACTCTTACAAAGAATAAATAAAATATTTTTGTATTCTTTTATTTTACAGAAATTCCAGGGAACAGGAAATTAGAATCTACTGAAATTGAAAAGCTGAGTTCTTTACTAGACCTCTTCAGTTTTCTACTGTCTAAAAATTATTTTAACAGTACTGATGTCGTTTTACTGCAACTTTTAATGAGATGCATAGAGCGCTTAGACCTCGAACAAATGTGCATCGATTATGCCGTTGAAAATTCCAGAGCTTTATGTTACTATGCAGAGAGAGAAATACCAGGTATACGTCAACATATTAAATATGACAACTTCAACTGACAACTGACAGTTCATCTTATGTTTGTTCTAAATTTTATTATGCTATTTGAATTTGCTTTTTGTAGACAATGGATACACCCATGTGCATTTCCATATATCTGAAAATATTATTTACTATCCACGGGAATACGCTGAGAAAATAAGAGAAACTATCGCTGAATTAGTTGGTTGTCCCAAGGGATGTCATGACTGTCTAAGACTAGACGGAATTCGTCACACGAAGAGCTTTAACTTAGTTTTTCATATAAAAAATAATTACGTGGAAAAACTGTTAAAGTTACAACCAGAGAAGCTTGCAGATCTTGGAAGATATTCCGTGGACAGAATAATTGTTGGAGATCAAACAATTTGCATTGACACAAATGAAGTCTGTAAGTAAAAACATTCAAAGGGCATATACTTTCAATATACATTTGTTCATCTGAAAAGAAAGGGTCCTTGTCGTATTTGACGAAGTGTTGATACCTGTTGGCCAAAGCTCATTTAGTTTAAGACTGTTCCCTCCCAACGTTCAGCTGTTATAATTATAAAACAGAGACATGTTTCCTACAAAGATCAATCACTTGCTAGCTCAATAACTAAATACTGAACAAAATTTAAATTCAAATTGATATATAGCCATATATAAGTAGGCAAACCCCCAGTCAGACACACATCCAACATCCATCACACCCACACTCATCTTTTCCATCTTACACATACCCTTTTTCACACCTGACACACATCCACACACCCTCCCTCTTTCACAATCACACTCTCCCACACATACACATGAATACACACAGAGAGACAGATTGGTATCTAAAAAGCATTTTTGGAATTTTAAATTTCTGGTTAATAAAATTTCTCTCAAAGGTATCACAATTGTAAAGACAATAATTCATGCCGATCAAAAGTTTCTGAGAGAAAGAGATTCCTCGCAGGTTTTATTAATATAATGTCAACTTTGCATATCAATGCGTATTTTTTTACCATAGATTATCAGCAGAAAATCCTACAGAAAATGACAATTGAGGATGCTAACTACTGCGAGACAAGTATATACAATGCAGTGTTTGCGAAAATAATGAAACACAATATCATTATTGTCGTTGGAAAAACTGGATGTGGAAAAACAGCTCTGGTTACTCATCTTGTTCTTCAGCTCCAGAAAAAGTATGCTATTTTTCCCATGTTGAAGACTATTGATGATGAGCTCACTGATAAACCAAAGTTATTTCTAGTTGATCTCTCGAGTGAAAACTTGCCTGATTCGATTTTGTATATGAGAGAAGAACTTATATGTTCGTTGGGAAAATCTAAACTTATTATTACATGCACGGATGATGTGTACGAGAAGGTCTTGAAATTAAACCATCGTATGAAAAAGGAAAAAGTAATAAACTTTAAGGATTTTGAATTTTGCAGCAAAGAACGTTCTTGTATATTTACAAAATATTGCCCAGCATCAGAAATATTGAAAAATATTATTAAAGACGACAGTTTAAACGTGTTCCCTTTTCTGTGCAAATTATATAGCTCTGTTAAATATCTGCATCGTTTCGGGCAACAATTTTTCGAAGAACCCTGGCTGTGCCTTAGTCATGTTCTTGATAACATTCGTAAAAATGATTGTTTATGTTATGCGTCTCTAGTCTTGTGTGTGCTTCATCAAAACCGAGTTACTAAAGAAATACTCGAAAAAAGTGCACTGGTGAATACAGCTTTGCAAACCTGCAATGTCGAAAACTGTGTCGAGATATCTGATATAATAGATTCTCTTGCTGGAATGGTTGATACGTTTGTTACAAAATATGATTCTTACTTTGGACTTTCTCATTCTCTACTCTATTCAATGGTTTTATCCCATTATGGAAAATCCTATGAAGAGACAGTCATTGAAAATGCCTCCATTGAATTTTTATCCAACGGTCTAGAATTTGATGAACCTGTTTCAAATGAACCAATGCTGGTATTACACAGTGGCTTGTTTCGTGTACTTGCAGGGAGAATTCAAGAGGAAATCCAAAATGGGAGTCTAAGTATCCTCAAGGCTGAAGTCTTCCGTTGTTCTAAATTTAGTGAATATTTTATTCAGTATTTGAAAACAAAATCATATCAATATATAAAGAAATGTTACTTTCGACACTGTGTAGAAAAAGGTGATAGTACACAATTAAACGAAAGTGATGTTGTTTCTTTCCTTGTGTGTTATGGCCATCGACATTTACTGAAATATCTAATTCATCTTGCTGTCAGTCACCACGAGTCAACAGATATGCTGCTTGGGTCTGAAATAGAGGATCAGGCTAAGATTCTGGTATTGGCCTGCTTTAATGGTGATATTCTATTGATTAATTTAATTTTGAGACATATTAAAAGTGATGCTGTGAATACTTCCGTCGCTTTTAAGCATAGGCTTTCTCACAATGAACGCCACTTGAATACGAATAGATTTTTTGGTTTGCATTTTATTTCTCTATCTAATCTATCAAATAACTCTGCTTATCATCTGTGTGAAAGTGATGACTACACTTTGTCGATTGAATATATCACGTCACCTTTGTACGTAGCCACTGAATTTGGGCATCTGCCTGTAGTTAATATGTTATTGGAATGTGCAGCAGATATTCGCAAAAGTGATAATGGCATTCTCCCCTTTCATGCAGCATCAAATGCAGGGCATGTGATGATTGTTCAGGAATTAATTGAACATGGTGCTAACATTAACCAATGTAGTAGTTCTGGAAAGTCGTCATTATTACTTGCTTCAGAAGCAGGCCATGTGTCAGTTGTGGAAACACTGATTCGTCATGGTGCTGAAATCAATCATTGTGATAGGTCTGGCAAGTTTCCGCTATTTGTTGCTTCAGAAGCAGGCCATGTGTCAGTTGTTGAAACACTGATTCTTCATGGTGCTGAAATCAATCAATGTGATAGGTCTAGCAAATCTCCGCTATCTGTTGCTTCAGAAGAAGGACATGTGTCAGTTGTGGAAACACTGATTCTTCATGGTGCTGAAATCAATCCATGTGATAGGTCTAGCAAATCTCCGCTATTTGTTGCTTCAGAAGCAGGTCATGTGTCAGTTGTGGAAACACTGATTATCCATGGTGTCAAAACCAATCAACTTAGTGAGGATTTATCTAATTTGGATGATTCAGACTTAACACAATCAAATTCATATTTAAAATCTGGTCCAAATCGTAGAGCACAATTAATAAAGGAAATGATCAAATCAAAGAGAAGTAAAAAAACAGAGAAGGTTTTGACTAATCGACGAATGTGTCCTGAAGATACTTTATTTGAGAATAAATATATAATCAATAAATCGGATGAATTGCTTGAATTAGATTCTCATGGAAGTTCTGCTGAAAACTCGGCGTCAAATTCTCCAAAAATATAATCTGATAGATGACAAAATTGGTCCAGAGTATAGCTGTGATAAAGCTTTTGTTTTTCTTTTCATTCCCTTAGGTGAAATTTATCCTCTACAGAATGAGTAAAAGGATTCATTTACTAATATTTTGGGCGAAAATACAATCTAGTATTTAAAACTTCAGTTTTGCTCAGTCTTTGAAATGGCTAGTTTTGATTAAAAAATTAATGCAAGCCAAGTTTCTTACAAATTTTTCCTATTTCAAAAGTTAGCCATTTGATGATAATTTGTTTACTATTTTTAAATGCTGTTTAAAATTATTTTTAGATTAAAGCAATCTTCTTTCCCTCTTTTTTATCAGTTCAAATCTGCTTTAACAAAAGTTTACGTCACAAATGATAAAATGCATTCAATTGGTGTTTATGTATGCATTAAACCTCGAAAGGCTTTTATAAAAATTAGTAAAATGAATCATCTATTCAAATGAATATAATGCAATGAATTCTTGCAAAGTATGTACATGTATATATTTTTCAAGTTTATCTATTGCTCAGTTTGACAATTTTAATTATTGATATCAGTATATTTATAGTAATCTACAATTCTTGAAGACTAATTTTTATTGTATATTATCAAATTTAATGACCAGCTTACAAATTAAAATGAACAATAACAAGGCACTGTTTTGCCTTTGTTACACGTTTTATTTGTGTGAATCATTTATCTATAAACATTTTTGTAAGTAAGAAAAACATTCAGAAAATCCACTTAAAGGATGTTCTGGATAGTACAATTTCTTCTGTTAGTTGATCTGTTGTATTTTATTTCATCAATCGAATTACCAGGATACATATATTTTAATGCAGATACAGATTTATTACTAGAATATCAGTTTCATTACAATTGTTAATATGATACCAGTATTATATTAAGTATAAGAAAGCGTATTAACTTTAGTTTGTTTGTGCTGTCAAATTGCATTTTAAGAGCACTTGCTAGCTATAGAGACAGGGTGAGATTAAAAAAAAAGATGCAAAGATTTCAATTCTAAAAAGATTTCATTGTTACAGGGAGTATTGAATAAAAGTTGCAAAAGATTGGTGTGAGTTTAAAACTTTAAAAGCAAAAGGTTATACGATGAACAATGTACATTGGACAGTGGAAGAAGAAACAATGTACATGGAATGATTGAATTTCCTATCCATGAATGTTTATTAAGGTAATATGATAACAGTACATTTTCAAACTCAGTTGATTGCCTTTTCACCAAAGAAAACAAAATCAAAATTAAAATGATATGTACTCAAGCTAGAATTACAAATATAGTATCATACAAACTGAATATATGTATATATTCCTTTTTTTGACAAAACTAATTATTTTCTACTTGGGGGTTAAGGTAACATAAAACACTCGTGGATTCTATTTTAATCCATTTTATTAAAAAAGTACTGGAGGAAAAAAGAGTAATGTTACTTTACTGACAACAATGAATGATCCCTAAATGAAAAATAATAAGTTTTGGTAAATTTGCGCTACAAAGGTCAAGGTCATATCAAAAGGTCAAAGGTAAAATATTGTGACGTCATCTAATGAATTTTTAAGTTTTTTTCAATTGAATTTTTCATTGAATTTTTTTAAATCACTAAAATATCTTAAACCACAGGTTCAATTTTTTTTTCATTTTTACACAATCTATTCTAAAACCCATTTGAATCATTCTGTTAATTTTTCGTAAAAATGAATGATACATTTTCTCTTAAGGAAACTTAAAATGTAGGATATTTACATGTGAATTTTCAGTTTCTGTTTCTTTTTTACTTAATATTTTACCCATTTATTCCAGTATCAATGTGACTATGTAAGAACTTCCTACAGGGGTCTGAAAGGCCATACTTCAGACTATGTGAGCGGTTGAATTTCTTTCATATCATATATAAAGAGAGATTCTGTATCCAAGAACAAAATATCAAAGTTTCAGAAAAATTGAATTTGAGGAAAACTTTTATCTATTTATTTGGTCCTACATTAAATAAAGGTAGAAAATATCATTTATATGTAAAAAATCTCTGTTTCCCCTGGGGGTCAAATGGGGGTCGACAATGATGTCTTTTTTAATGAAATACACCATTGTTTCACGAACACCTACTATATTTACACAGTGGCTTAATAATCTTTTGGGAGATGGTTTGAGGTGTCATGTAGATGTGCAGTAAGATTTCGGACTTTTCATTTTCTACATAGGGATCAAATGAGTGTCGAAAAAATCATTTTTCTAAGAAAAAAAGTCCCTGAATTCCTTCTACATTTAACACAGTAGCACTATCATCTTTTGGAAGATGGTTCGTTATGCAATGTAGAAGTGCAGCTTGGAGGTCAAATAAGGGTAGACAAATAACTTTTTCATGAATTAAGACCCTAGTTCCCTGAATCCTCAATCATGTAGATGTACTGTAAGTTTTCGGAATTTATATGTTCACATTGTGATTCAAATAGGGGTCGAAAAATAACATTTTTTAAGAACCCTGGTTCCCTGAACACCTCCTACATTTTACACAGTAGCGTAATCTTCTCGCAGCATTGTTAAGACTTGAATACGGGGGCGCGGCCTAATTTATACGGGAAAAGTATACTATGACGTCAGACAAAAATTATGACATTTATGCAGTACTCATTATACGTGTAAATGAAATAAATTTGCAACGCTGAACAGTATTAGCATAATAAACAACATTATAACTTATCAATGCGTCAAAAAAAGTTGCTAGTTAAATCCCTTGTAGCTGGTTAAAAACTAAGCACTAGTCGAGATGAACTTGTAAACATGACGTCATACTGGTAAAAATGACGTACTTCATATGCTGTGAGAGGCAAATTGAGAAATTGTTTATCAACAAAAAATGTGTTTTTTTATTAAACGGAATATTATTTACAGATTTTAAATAGTCGATTAATTTCAAGGTATAGCTTTTATTTAGTGCGATTGTTAATTAACTACAAAGAGAATGTATTTTATTAATTATGTCGTATTTTATGTACACGATACGTAAATTTTACATCGAGATGCCTCATAAAATCTTACTTTCGCAAGGGCATACACTGCATAGATCTGAACCATTTTTTTAAATATAGATAAAGGATATATTCCTTAACTTGAAAAGTGCTGCTGCTTTCTTTAAGTCGAGGCCGTGATTTTGTAAGTACACAAAATATTTGGTAAAATTCTTACATATTTCGACATTGGCCTATTTACTTAAACATTTAAGCATTAAAACGCGAATTCTATTCAAAGCAGCAGCACTTTTCAGAAACTACAAAGTACACAGAAACATTTAATATGTAGAGATGTCAAAATTGTCAATAATTGATATTCGAATATTCGATAGCACTATTTGAATATATTCGAATATTCGATAAAATAAAGACATCTTGCATTATAATATGTATATACATGTATCTACACTCACATGTCATGTAGATTTTTGTAAATGCACTTTAATTATATTCTTGAAATATTTTACAGAATATATGAAGAGTTTATATCCAAAATGTAATTAAAAAATTTCCCCGAAAATTCAAAAAGATACTTTAAATAAGTTCAAGATTAATTAATCATCTTACCAAAGTGTACACTGATAAGCCTACAGATTTATACCACATAGGACAATTATCTAATGGAGAAACATTAAAAGCAATTACTTTTAGCCAATTAATTTCATGATAATGATTTTAAATGATGTATACATAAACTAAATTGTTTCCTTTCAACAATACAAACTAATGTACTAGTCACTGTTAATCCTTTAAATAAATGATCAATTGAAGAATTTATATAATTTTAATAGACACACTCTTCACAACTTTAAGATAATCCAAGAAGAGTCTTTTGATTTTGTTTGAAATAAAATCTTATTATCGGTCAACTATGAGAATTTGATTCAATTTCTGACAAAACGTCAGTTTTTGCCAGATTTTTCTTTCGTTTTGATGCTTGGATACTTAAAATCCGAATATTCGAATCATGAATTTATATTTGATTATCAACCCATCGAATGAATATTCGAATATTCGAATATTCGTTGACATCCCTAATTAATGTCTTGAATTTTTAATTTCAATTAGGGTATGCCATTGCGATATTGAAATTTGTTATTGACCTACATTCCGTGTACCTGCTATGCGTTCATCACGTGACTGTCCATCGATGGGACCAAACTCTACACAGTACAGAGTATGTTATACTATGCTATTTCCATAAGTATTTAAGTTTTGTGATAATAGAATTGCTGAATAAAAATAAATTCAATTTTAAAAATATCCCATTTTTTGCACATTAATTTTCCGTTGAATTCTCATAGTAAGCCTTAACAGTGCTGCGCATTTGGAGATGGTTGGTAGTGCTATGTATATGTGCAGTAAATTTTCGGATTTTTTTCACCTTTGGGGTCGATGGGGGCCGACAATTGACGTTTTTGTTAATGATTAAAGCCCTTGGTTCCTTGAACCCCCCTACATTTTACACAGTAACCCAATCATCTTTTGGGCAATTGATTGTGCTTCCATTTAGATACATGTGTGCAGTAAGGTTTCGGAATTTTCATTTTTACTTGGGGGTAAAATGACATTTTTTGTTTTCATGAAAGAAGTTTTGCTTCTCTGAACTCCTCCTACAGTTTACAGAGTGGCCTAACCATCTGTTTGGAAATGATTGATTGTGCCTTGTAGATGTTCGGTAGAGGTTGGGAATTTTCATTTTTATCGGGGGGGGGGGCAAATTTGGTTCGAAAAACGACGTTTATTTATGAAGTTATGAAGTTGTTTTTAATTACTAACAGATTTAGACATCCTTGCTCCCAGAACCTCCCTTAATTTTTAAACTGTTTGATGAGATTATATTGAACAGTCTCATAAAAATGAACGTTAAATCAATAATTCAAAAAACTGAATATACATGATAAATTTTCTCCAAATCATATAATTGAGTCGATATGCAATAGCATGCTTCCATAAAATATCTAAAATTTTTCTTTAAATCTAAGCAAACACAAATTTAAGAAAAGGGGTCAATGTCACAGGAGTGTGCAAGGTAAGAAGGTGAAAATATCTTGAATAATTTATTCAAAACCGAACTTTACACTTATTTACGGAAAGAGAGGTCAAGGTCAAAGGAAAGGTTGAGGTCAAAATGTTTCTGCAGATGAAAGCTAGGTGATTGCTAATTCAAATTGATGACGTATAACTTGATGACGTAGCACCGTTGATGTTGACATGCCTCGAAAGAAAGTAGATCGTGTTCAAAATTTAGAATTTTTGCTATTTGCGTTTTAGCTGCAATAATGTAGCCCTCTCCGATTTTTTTAATCTGATGTTTTCTGGAGAGGGCTATCATTCCACAACATCTCTGTAATGGTGGAATTTTTCTTTTAAATACGGGCGACTGCATGCAGAATAAATTGTTTTTACATTCAACTGACTTCTAATAAGACGATTTTTTATTCAACATCATAGACTATTAAACGCTAAAACCACGTAAAATAAGTCCGTGTGCCTTACTGTGCAGCCATGACAGTTCACGCGTGACGTACTGAGACGTGCACTTGAAATTTAGAATAAATCAATTAAGCAAATATCGATGTTTATAAATAATTGTGATTAATAGTAACAATAACCATCAATAAAAGGTCAGTAAAAATGGCGGATAAATGTAAGCTGTGATTTTGACATACACGAAAAATAAGGATATATATATTGTTCTGTGTATTTTTATATCAATTCATGTCTGGGATAACTACATTTTGGAAACCAAGGTAAGTCATATTAATAAAATTGCCGTTTAGTGACAATTTGAACCAAAATTCCAGCGGGAGTGAATCGTTGCCGCATTGCACTATCACGGAGATCCTAATTTGTAGCCCTCTCCCATAAAGAAAAAAAGGAAGAGAGTTACAATATTGCAGCTATCTGTGTCTTTGAAAACATTATGTGACAATTGCAGGAGCTTTACGTCAAGCAAACTTCTGACTGAAAATTGAACAGTCCCTGAAACGTTCTACTTTCCCATTTTTCCGTTCGCTCACCATTCGTTCACCGTATGTTCAGCGTTCGTTCACCGTTCGTTCAGCGTTCGTTCACCGTTCGTTCAGCGTGCGTTCACCGTTCGCTCTTCGTTCACAGTATTGCGTTCACCGTTCTCCGTGCGCTCGCGTTCACCGTTCACAAAACGTTCACTGTTCGCTCTTCGTTCCGTTTACTTTGCGATCACCGTTCACCGTTCACTCATCGTTCAGTCTTCATTGTCATTCGAAACTCAGAAGTGAAAGGACTTATGTTTTTGATGGTAAGGATTTACATGTTTTTTAATTGAATAATTTAGATATCATGTTTGAAGAATAATTATTTCATTGCAAAAATTATCGATGATACTTATATTTTTATTATTATAACTCAGCTGTTACTTATTTCATGAAATTTCCCTGGAAAATAATACATTAAGTACCTACATGTAAGTAGAACGATACTAAAATATTAACTTTAAAAAAGGGCAATGTACAAATGCTTCACGCACGGCATCAATTTGTTGTAATTTTAAAGAGGACAAATTATTAATGGATGTATAATGATTAATTCAAGTCTTGTACAGGACAAGAATACATTAAAAAAATATTTCTACAGTAACACGTATTTTAACTACATGTAGGTTAGAGAATTTTGAACAGTACTGCAAATATTCAGTAAATTAAATATCTTTAGAGCTAATTAAATTGATGGCGTGGTTTTAAGTTTTAGAAAAGACCAACAGTTTTAAATAGTCTATTATTAGAGAAGGAAGATTCCTTCCTTCACCGTACCTAAACATATGTTTAAATATATGTTTGCCATTCAGTAAAATTAAGATCCCCCCTCCCAAAAAAATTCTTATTGAGTTTTTTCAGTATATTTTGATTAATATTTAATTTGTATTGTAACACAAGAAAACCAGTCTTAAAACCAAAATCTAACAGTCATTAAGCAAAAGTATTTTAGAATAAACTTGTCCTGACAGTAGTATATTAAATTGGCTGGGAATATTTTCAAATTCAATTTAAAACTTTATCCTTACAAGTATATATTCTTTATTTATTTTTTTTCTGCAGGAGTGCAGAAATCAAGTCTAGAAATGATAGGGAAATATATTAAATCTTCTTGGAATACTAAGTGACTATTTGCCATCGGCATGTTTGGTGAAACGTGATTTCCACACCTCCACAGTGTCGAATTATTTTGATTGACAGGACAAGCACGCTATTAGCACGGACATCGATCTGTGTGAACTTGATGATGAAAAATAAAAGCCAATGATTATTGTCAAATGGATTTGTTAATCTTTAATAAAAGATAACCTTTACTGCTTGGAATATTTAGGAAAAATAATAAGATTTTTTTATTTGATACAACAAATATCTGAGAATCGAGTGGGTTATCTCTCTCTCTCTTTCTCGTACATTTCTCTGTTCAATAAAACCTATGACAGCGTATTACTTATTTAGTTTTGAAAATTTAATCTACTACAAATAATTTGAAATTCTCTTTCCAACATCTTGACCGTGAATACCCCGGTAATCACGGCCGGGAAATGTCTACAAATACACGAAGAAGTTAGCTGAAATAATCGTCATTGAAGAATACAAAAGGCACATCAATTAATATAGAATATTTTACATTAGAATTTAAATAAAACGAGAGTTTTTATGCAGTACGATAACAGTCGATGCCCATAGGCGCTTGGTTACAGGATAGTGTATTTTGTGTATTATGTGTTTTTCTATGTGTGCCTGAATACCCTCATTAATATATAAATGAAAATTCGCCGAAGTTAGCTTTTGTCATACTCTTTTTATATACTGTAAATATGACATTTTTAAAACAAGCTAATTTCAGCGAATTTTCATTTGTATTTTGATGGGGGTATTCAGGCACACCTAGAAAAACACATGATACTCAAAATAAACCATCCTGTAACCAAGCGCCTATGTCAATGACAACAGATAATTGTGAATTTTAAAAAATCCGTTATTTTACTCAGAATCTCTTTGGCAAGGAAATACATGTATGGTTGTTTCAACCGCGTACAATGTATTTAATTCATTCTATACGTAGTAGTTTTATCTTCAGAAGTCTTCAGTGAAAAGAATAAGCATATTCACTATATAAATAGATTAACTTTATATTTAATCTACACGCGTTTGCAAACAAATACAAATGCTTTACGGCAAATAAAATTGGTGTTATAAAAATATCGATTTAAAACATAGGTACATGTACATATATGTATAGAAGAAAAATGTTATTTATTTATTTATGTATTTATCTATCTATCTATTGTTTATTTATATTTAATCACCAGAAGATAGAGAAAATAGAATAATTTCAATGCAAGGAAAAGATCGGAGGCATTCCGAATCGTTCATCTTGCGTTCACCGTTCGTTTACCGTTCACTTTGCGCTCGCGTTCGCGCTCCGTTCGCGTTCTGCGTTCACTCACCGTTCACCGTTCACAAATTGTTCACCAAGTTGCGTTCAGCGTTTGCACATCGTTCACCTACCGTTCGCTCTGCGTTCGTTCAGCGTTCCTTCACTGTTCAGGTGGGAAAGTAGAACGTTTCAGGGACTGTAAGGACCATAGGATCGTGAAAATTGATTACATTTATTCCTTGTACGATGGCAGTATAAAACGGGTTTTTGGCAAGGCTAGGCCGACTTGAAGATCTATTGTTGATCCATGGTAAGTTACAACTACATTACTAGGTAGGCATACATAAGAAAGCATTATTGAAGGAGTAAAATGAATCTTATAATAACAACTTAACTGCTAGGCTTTACCTTCTCCGAAAACGATTTAAATGTAGGGAGGGGGGTATAAACTTTTTTCCTCAAGTAGCCCATACAGGTCCTTGATAAAATAAGACACCTCTTTGAAATATATTCGAGTCTTTTTCTAGCTTTTAAAAATATTATCGCTCTTTATCATTCATTCTATTAGGGCAATAATTTTCACAAATAAAAGTTTAAATAAAATAAAATCTTGAAGCGAGGGATCGTGTCAAAACCGGAAGTGCTTTTGATAAATCATCTACCCGTAGATAAAGCATAAGTTAATGTAATGGGCTTTATTACCAAAAAATATGAGAAAGAAGGATATGGAGATAACGAACAGTATTCAATCTTATAGTCCATAAAACAATTCAAAAATAAGAGCAGAGCAAACACAGACCTCCGAAACATCAGAGGTGGGATTAGGTGCCATGGGAGGAGTGAGCATCACCTGCTGACCGGTCACACCCGCCGTGTGCTCCTTGTTATGATCAGAATATAACGGAAAAATCCGTCGTCAATTCAGTGTATGTATCATGGACTAGCAGTTGGTATGAAAAACGTCAATCAGCATTTGACTCAATGATAAATTGTATTTGCTGACAAGGTCATTGTATCGACCATTGGACTTATGATAAAATTTGAGATGAAAGGGGCATAGACGACACCCTTGTTTGATGCAATGTTTTATTCAGATATAACACTATTTTTGTTTATAGTCAGACTTTGCACAATGGAAGATAGATACCTGAATAAAGAAGAATGAAACATATGGAGATAACGAAGAATAAAACATATGGAGATAACGAAGAGTATTCAAGATCAAAAGTCTTCTTTAGAAAAAGTGTGTCATGAGTTCATAGAAAAAATGGATAGAAAACATCCCTGTTTGAAGCCATGTTTTATTTAAATAAACATCCCTTTGTATTAATAGTCAAGCTGAGGACAATGAGAGATAGTTACCTTAATTATGATTGAAATTATCTTAAAAATGTAGGTGTGTCAGGTGTATAGATAGAAAAGGGCACAGAAGACACCCTTGATTGATGCCGTCTTTTGATTAAATATAACACACTTATTATTAATATTCAGATTGATGGCAATTGGAAATAGATACCCAAATTGAAAAGAAAATAGGGAAATCTGGAAACACATGTAACAAACAGTTGAATAAATAAGTGAAAAAACTCTCTCTTTTCTCTTTCCTAATTGATTTAGATTTTATCACCTAAGGTCCCCGTGGCAGGTCCCGCCAGGAAGAGTTTATATTTTCCTGCCTCACTGGAAAGGGAAAACTGATCGTACAGCTCATACAGATTCCTTTTGTCGTCTAGCGTGATTGAAGCATAGAGATATAATGGTCTTCCATTTGTTAATTGATGGATTACGTCATTTCCTGTTTAAGATATATTTTGAATAGTCAATAATTGTACTTCTGTACAATTTGTTATTTTTTTTTAATATTGAAAAGAAATCCTTAACGAACTTTCTGTATGATTATGCATGCAGTCTTGAAGTAGACTTTTGATGAACTGGTCAAATATATACATTGTACATGCAATAATCTTTTCTCCTATTTTGCCACGATCTTAGATCTAAATTTACCTGATAACCTCGTAATAGTATTGGAGCTGTAAAGTACAGGAAAAAGAAATTTGAAAAAGATGTTGACGACATGATAAATTTAGCACCAAAAAGTTAGTCTTCATGCATTTACTAGAACTTGGCATTAACAAAGAGATATCGCTGCAGAAACATTGCTCCTTTCCATTTTGCCATGTCTGTGTAAATTTTTGATTTTTTGTGTTTATATCATTAAAAATGTATTGCTAGAATTTTTAAGAACAAATAAAAAGAGATGTAGGAGGATATATTTTTTAAAATAAATATTTTACAATATGCTTCTTTAGGAAAGATTTTTATTCCAAACTGCATATAACTTGAATAAAATACGCATTATTGCAACAACTTTAAAGACAAACTCATTTTTTGAATATATTCTGTCGATAAATATTTTGTATTTACGATATCTAAACTAAAGTCCTTTATTTTACTAATAAAGTGGAGAAATATTTACAGGTGGACATAACATCAATTTTACACAAGATCGTTAAACAGGACGTAATCATGATTTTAAATAAAATGCTGTATGTTTATATTTTTCTAAATGCGGAAAAAAACACAATGACATGAGAGGAGGGCCTTTGTGAGTTATATCAAATATCAGATAGAAATAATAACAATCCTGGTAAAACTGTAGAAGTACTTTTTTCCGCGTGGTATCAATTTACGCTATGTACGCAGTCACCATTTTTTCCGCGGAAATCTGTCCAAGCGTACGTAACATAAATGTAAGGCATATAGTGAAAATCTAGAAAGTCCGCGTACTTTTCTACCCGCGGATTATACAGAAATTGAGATTCTGCGGAATTACATGTATGATCCCGTGGAAAAAGTACTTCTACAGTATCCTAGCAAAATAAGATTCTTTCCTTCTTTAATATAATTTTGAAATGTTAATGAATTTGTGAATCGTATTAAATTTATGAAAGTTTCCTAATTTCCAAGCAGAGTTAAAAGTAAGTTCAGAGTTTTGTTAAGTAGTGTTTATATCATAATATAAGTAATATAGTAAAAATGTTTTTATTATCTTCACTTGTCAAATTATAGATGACAATCGTAGATATTTTAGAGTTTGCAAGAAATAGCTCCTATCGAAATCCCTGCCCGAAATCCCTATCGGGAAGGGGACCTTTTCTTTGCCTATTCCCCTTTGCGCCTCGCTTAAATATGTGACATTTGATTTGTCAACATATTAGCAGATAAAAATAAACGCCAATGGTTTCCGGGGGCAGTCAATTCAAACTGCTACACTAAACACATGCATTATTATTTTTTTTTATACTGATTATTATTGATTTCGAATGTCATAAAATTATTTCGAAGTTAGTGTTTAGAAAGCTTTCAAACCTGCTTGTTTTCTTCTCAGTAAGAAGGCTTCGAAAAACATTTACGGACCTCTTTTTTGTGTGTTTATACTTAAAAATCATCCCAAGTTACCTTATTTTTTCAGTTGCAAAGATGTGTCGTCAGTCGTTTGTAATATATCCATATATAAGATAATAAAGCATAGCAATTTGTGGAAAAAAAAATAAAATTACACAACTACTTGCGATTATAATAAATGAGAGCATGTTGATGAAAAAGGATTGTGACACGTTATAGCATGTTTATGAATAGGGACTATAACGCATAACTTATTAATTATGTTTATATTACATGAATAAGGTATATAATGGGAGATATATCTCTCTTTGAAAAAAAATAACCTTCGTAGAATTTTACTCCGTCAAATTATATGCAACGTGCTTGTCAACATAAAGATTGAGAAGAACCAAATGATTAACAATTTATTTTGTCACACTTCTGTTGTCGGCGTAATTACATCTGCTTTATGTTTACTTTGGTGCTTCTCTGTCTTCAGATTGCAGTAATTGAAAGTTTCAACAAAATATATTTGATTCTAATTTATTTGTAAACAACACTTAGAAATACAACATTACACTGTTCATGCAATGTAGAAAAAAATCCGCAAAACGTATTCTTTGATCTTTATTATTTAAAAAAAAACATGTAATTAAAAGCAGGGAACTTTGAGGTTGGGGTCATATACTTTCCACTCTTTCATAAAATATTAATTTATATTTTATATGTTAACATTCCAAACGATAAGTTGTTTCTTTTTGTACTTAATTCTTAATTCTTAATCTTGTTCTTAATTAAATATTGATTTTTCATTGAAAGATTGTTTCGCGCCCCTCTTTCCATTGAATTTAGTTTTGGGTTATCAGTTTTCCCCTTCCCTTGTTTTTACCCTGGTATTTCTCTTTTATTGTTGTTTATTTTCTGCCTCCTCCCCCTAAAAAAATCGATGCAACTTGCTTGTCAAAATCAAATATAAAAGACCAAATGATTAACACGTTTATTTTGTCACACTTCTGTTGTCAGCGTTTATATCATAGCTAATCTGTGGCTTCTCTTCTCTTCCAAACTCTCCACATCTGCAGAGCATAAACAAAGAAATATATTTCTTTTAAATAAAAAGAACAATTATATTTATCTATATCCTTTAACAATTGTACAGAATCCTCAAAAACCCTAAATACATGAAACAAATCACATTTTTTATATGTTTGCATTTAAATAATCCACGAATAAATTGTATGTATATGATAATTAAGATAATTACCTAATAATGACGTTTGATCAGCATCACTGTCTCCCGTACAAAAATACCTCTCCTCACTATAGGAAACCAGGGGTTCTGCCAGCGATGGTTGGATAACCAGAGACCATTAAGGAAGACGTAATGACACTCATTAAACCACTAGCCTCCTTGATTATACGAGGCACAGTTGTCAATCCACCTGTCGTTGTCTCTGTCAAATGTGCTGAAGTACATACCGGACAAATTATAGGCAGGGTCGGCCATGTTCATCATAGTGTCACCTACGTAATAAATAAAAATATTAAGATATTATAATAACATAACAGGGGCATAACAGACATGATGTCATGTTTTATTTAGATTTATTATACCTCTACTGATTATTCCCAAACATAAAATAAGATAGTAAAAAGTGAATAATAACTAGAAATCACTGTAATGAAACTAATCCTCCTGCGTTAGTCAAATTCACGCTTCCGGAAGCTAATCTAGAAACTTATTTGTAATCCTCTAGATTTTACTTTTGTATCGGTATAATGTTATTAATTTTACATGTATCCCCATGCGTTAGTCAAGTTAGGTTACCGTCGCCCCAAAAGCTGATTCCCCATTATTCGGAATTCTCTATTTTTTCATTTTTGTATAAAAGAACAATGAAAAAATATAGGCGTTAGCAAGATTCCAATTCCCTTGGATCAGTACCCCTTTTCACAAAAAAATCATACGACATTTTTTTATCTTAAGTGAAATCTTGCGATAAAAGTCGTTTTCACAAAAAAATTTAAGTGCCAAATCTATTGTTACTTTACGAGAATCCCAACCCTCTTTTAATTATTTTCAAACCGATCGATTTTATTGTTAAAATATAACAACAAAATCAAAATACACATTGAATTGATCTTTTGAAAGTAAATTCCCATAAAATTTTATATTTTTTCACGCTTACATGAAATACACTACAAACTATTTATGATTTAAGTTTCACCTAAGATTTTCGTACGAGCTACTCGTACGTCAGACTTGTGATTGAGACGTCACATTTCAAACTTGTTGTTTGCACTTGTTATTTATTGTCAATAACGTTTTTATTTGCTGGTAAATGATGAAAACTGAGCTATATTTTTACTATCACCTACTAATTTAAAGATTATAAAGTATTTTTAAACTGTTTCTAAACTGTTGCTAAGGACGAAGTTTATTTTAAGTAAATTCTTAAGTTCAATATGCTACAAATGCGCTCGTGAAAAGCACTTAAGATTTGTCGTAAGAGATTCGTAAGTTAAAATAGTAAGAAACAATTCAGATTTTTTTTGTGAAAAAAGGCTACAGGACTATTTCTCTCGGCTGCACACCGAGGAATAGTCCTGGCCTTGGGAGAATTGGAATTTACTAACTTCTTCAATGATATACTTTAACTGTATAATACACTGTAGCACATCTATAGTTTATAGTCCGATTAAGGACAGTGGGAAGTGCATTCCAAACAAAGAGAATGGAAATTTCAATAAAATAGGTTTGTCAAGCACACATTGAGAAAGGGGCATTAAAGATATCTTTTTTGAATGCCATGATTTAAAATATAACATAGTCAACCTGAAAACAACGGTACCTAAATTAGAACCATATGATCTGAAAAAGTATGTGTGTCACGGGTACATAGCGAAAGGGGCATAGAAGACTAGAAGACATCCTTGTTTGATGACATTAATTAAAATATAACATATATCCATATTCTAGATAGTCAGATTCAGGGCTATTGGAAACAAATACTTGAGCTAAGAATAAAAAGTTGGAATATGGGGATAATGAACAATTGAATAAATAAGCTACATGTATTGTACCTGTACAGAAAAAGTGCCTGGTGGATATTTTGTCTAATTTGAGTAGGCCTATGAGAGCTTTAAGACATTGAAAAAAAATTACTTAAAAAAATCGTCTATGATTAGAGGAAGAAAGAACAAAATTACTTAAATTTGAATACTCTTCTAATGGGTGGGTGAAAAATGAGTGTATTAAACAAAAATGTACTATAAATAACAAACGTGTTACATGTATCTTTAAAACAAATTTAGATAATTTTAGACTCCATACTAAACACATTACTTGTAAAAATATTTATTTCCCGAATTATAAATCATTAATAATTTCTTTCTATCTTCTCTCTCTCTTTCTCTCTTCTCTTCATTTTGTACATAATTGATTTAATTTTAATTACCTAAGGTCCCCGTGGCAGGTCTAGCTAAAAACAGTTTATATTTCTCTGCTTCACTGGAAACAGAAAACTTATCGTACAACTCATACAGATTCCTTCCGTCGTCTAAAGTGATCGAAGCATAGAGGTATGAAGGTCTTCCATCGGTTAATTGATGGATTACGTCATTTCCTGTTTTAAGATAAATTTTAAATGGTCAATGATTGTACTTCTGTACAATTTTCAATTTTTTCATATTAAAAAAATATTCTTAAAGAAGTTTCAAATAATTTTAAAATCATGTTTTTAAGTATAATAAACTCTGGAACTTATAATAGTCTATTCCTGATTTTTAAATAGAAAACTAGAAATAACTTCTAATGGCAAGTAATTATTATTTGGTCCAGCATAGTTTTTTAAAACTATTTCGGGTATGCTTAATCCGAAAAAAATATGCTGGTCTTCATAAAAAATAGCATTTAAGAGGTTAAAATGGCGATTCAAAATGGTGGACATCCGTTTTTTCTAATGTTCTTTTTATGTCGTTCAAAATGGAGAGGTGATGAGTGAATATCTAACTGAGTGCAATAAAACTATAAAAATGAGAATAGAATGCTAACATTATTAGTTTAACCCATAAAAATTAATCTTTTCTACACTTAATTTGAATTTTCTTTATTGTTTCTTTATTGTTTCTTTTTTCATCTTTGTTCAGGATTTTACATTTGCAAATATCCATACACTGCAGATTTGTTTTTTTCCTTTACAATTGAATGATGGTGCAGCTGTAGGTTAAAAGTCAAAATTCCGATTCAAAACGGCGGATATTCGTTTTTTTTTAAAATCATTTCATAATGCCGTTTACATAGGAAAAGGATTAGCAATTATTTTTCTGAGCAAAATACAACTATGTAAAAGTCCACTAATATGATCACTTTTAATCGGAAAAAAAATTGTAGTTTGAATTTAAAATGTGTTATTTGGCTCAAAATGTCAGATAAAACGATGATTTATACACTAGATACCCAAACTGACTATTTCTGACTATTTTTGTTTTGCAGAAAATAAATAACAAGTTTGACTTTATTCATGAAATAATGTTAAAACATATAATGAAAGTTGGGGGATATTTTTGTTGATGACTTATTAATTTTTATAACACGGATATTTGTTTTATTACTTCCATTATTATGATAAATTTCAAAGACATTTTACCTATTACCCGTCATATCATGCTTCCTCATATAAAAAGTTCATAATATCATGCAATAATTGCTGTTTTGGGGACAATATGAAAATTAAGCTACCCCAAGAGCAATATACCCCGAGCATGAAGGTGAGTGAACATTGTAGTTCGAGGGCTGCCAAATCATTTCAGATGTAAGAAATTCTCGATCTATTTTTAGTCTAGTGTAGAAAAAGAACTAAAAGTAATTACTGTTTCTGTTCATGCGGTAGGTCTTATGCAACATAGCTTAATAGAGTTTTATAAATGATGAACCACAACCAATTAGAGGACTAGTAATTGTTATATCATATAAATCTGAATATATTAAAATATCCAATTATAAACATATTTATTACATAATTATCAGTATAATATGCGTAAGCCATAATTTTTTTTCTTGATTGTCCAGCTCTAATTTTGTGTCCCTACATTTGCATTTTGTTTTTCTCAGTCAAAACTTCAACTGCACACAATCCTAACAAAGAAGTGTGGATCAAGTTGCCTTGTAAAGTTCTTGGATTATTGGACAAAAAAATTTTATTGTCAAGAGAAGTGTTGACTAGATCGAAGTCAAGAATGACTCAGGCCTATTGGTACGAAAGGTTGTAAGTGATAGAAATCACGAGGAATCTGCAGGCACACTTGAATTGCATATGCATACATTGTGATTCCAGATGATAAAGTTTGAGAATTTTCTTGCTAATAGAATGGCTTATCTGCCCTAAAGGACAAAAAAATCTATAAGCTGTCACGAAATATAGAGATACATTCCTTGAGGGTTTTTGAAAACAAAAAAGACTTTTAAAATTTGATCACAAATGTGTTGTTCCTTAAAGTATAAGTCACATTATCCAACGATGGGGTTTACGATGAGAAACCGATGCGTTTTTTGATAAAAATGGCGTGGTTGCCAGCCGGGCACCACTAGTGATCGAACGGTGACTGAGGCCATTTTGTGAATCGGTGGGGTCATCGGTAGGGAATAATTCGTAGTTAAAATTCAGCGATGTCTCCAACGATGCCTCACATCGCTCCTCATCGGCAACCCATCATTAACACATCTTTCAAGGATCGGCCGATGTATGGCCGAGCATCGTTCAATATACATTGAATCTGAGATCACCGGGGAGTATAGTGGTGTTAAACAAATAACGACCAATCATCGGTCGATGTTCGACCAAACATTGGCCTGTAGTCGACCGATGTACAAACAATGTTCACCAATGTGTGAGCGATGTGATATACATCGGCCGATTATCCTGGAACATCGTTTTATGATTAGCAATGCATCGCTGGGCCTTTGTAAGTCCGGGCGGCAACCACGCCATTTTTCTCATAAAACGCATTGGTTGTCCATCGTATACCCATCGCTGGATAATGTGACTGATACATTTAGGCCTACTTGGCCGATGTGGACCGATGTTGGGGCATCGTTAACACCACGGATTACTACCGATTACCACCGGTCTACGGCTATCGACCGGAAAATGTGACCTAGGCATAAGTGTTGATTGATTGATTGTATATTGTTTAACGCTGAGTCGGCAAAATTTCAGCCATGTTTCGGAGGACTATCAGTTTAAATAATCAGTTTTGAAGGATTTTATTTTTTTCTAGCGGCCCACAGTGAGTTAATCTTTTACGTCATTTTGAATCGCCATTTTGAGCTAATGAACTCACAAAGGAAGTGTATGGAGATAACGAACAGTATTCAATCTCAAAGTCCAGTAAACAATAGGGAAAATGAGAGCAGAGCAAAAACGGACCCCCGAAACATCAGAGGTGGGATCAGGGGCCATGGAGGAGTTAGCATCCCCTGCCTACCGTTCACACCCACTGTGTGCTCGTTGTCATGATCAGGAAATAACGGGAAAAAATCCGTCGACAATTCAGTGTATAAATAATGGACTAACAATTGGTAGGAAAAAACATCAGTCAGCAATTGACTCAATGATAAATTGTGTTTGCTGACAAGGGTATTGTGTCGACCATAGAACTTACGAAATGATGACTTTAAATGAGACTGCTGATATTCTTGTTTCATCAACTTGCTTGTCAATAATTTTCCTCTTTTAAGAAATTTTTCATACGTAGACTATGCTCTTGCGTAACGAATCAACTGAGATATTTATACTTCGTATGCAGGTGATGAAGGTATATTGCTGCATAAGTAAGGGAAGTTGACGATGCAAAAGTTAAAGTCATCCCGTTTATCATATAGCTTGGTTGTTTGATTACCATTAGCGTCTTTTTCAAGTAAAATATCCAAGTATGAAGTAGACATTTCAGACTAAACAACTAAATTTTTCACTTTAAAGTGATCATATTAATATCTTATTGAATTTTTACATAGTTAACTGTACTTGCCCATTAAGATATTCACAAATCCTTTTTCCTCTGTAAACGACATTAAGAAATAATTTGAAAAAAAGGAATATTCACCATTTTGACTTTAAACTTACATCTGAACCATCATTCAATTATAGAAAAGTGAGATGTAGAGGAAAAAATACAAATCTTCAGTGTACAATTAAGGGCTGTAATAGGTTTTGTTGGCAAGGAAGACACCCATTTTTGATGCCCATTATATAATTTTTATCATTGAAATCCACCTGCTTATTTGTCTATAAAACAGGCATCGGTAGCTGTAAATGACTCATATTTCAGTGCATATTTCTTTGGGATTTTTAACAAGTTTTACAGCAGCTTTAATGTAGCCTTTATTTTTACTCTAGTTTACTTGATTCTTTATCATTCATTTATAATGTAGTGTCTCGAATAGCCATTGTTTCCCAGCTTCTCACAATGAAATTATATGATGAAAAGTGGTCACATAAACTGTTATAAATTCAGTAAAGATTCAATAAGAGAGAAATTCAAGTTTAATCATATGATATTTGTATTGAATGTCATACAGTTCAGGACATTTTTTCTTGAACAGGCCTCGTATGGATGTTTTCCAAATGTAAAATCCAAACAACAGAATAAAGAATATTAAGTTAGACAAAAATTCGAATTCAGTGTAGAAACAACAACATTTTCTGATTTAAATTAATAATATATGTATTCTATTGTCATTTTCATATTCTTATTACACTCAGTTAGATATTCACACTTTATTTCTCCTTTTTGAGCGATATTGAGAGAAAATAAGAAAAAAAAAATTCGGATAAAGCATACTTGAATAGGTTAAAAATCAATGCTGGACCAAATAATGATTATTTGCCGTTTGAAGTATTTTTTTCTAGAAATCGCACTAAACTATAATAGTCGATGTGTGTTTATTTCATTATTTTCATTTTTATTCATCGATTTTCATTTTCATTTTTAAAACCGTTTAAGTTTGGACATGAGAGTTTTTACTTTACAGTACCTTTTAATTCTTTTTCTTGCATTTTAATTTATTTCCTATTTATTTGAGAATTCATTGTCACACAGTGAATGAATTTCACCAAAATAGGCTTTTAATGATCTTAACAAATATATGTACTATAATCATTTGTCCTATGTTGCAGCGATCTAAGATCTAAATTTACCAATCCAAACATCCGCTTCCGGTACACCAAATCCAGTCCTGTATTCTGCCCAATTCTTCTTAAAGCTTACGGTTCCATCTACTCTCCTTTGAATTGCCTTTGAAAAAACAAGTGTCAGACATTTGTACGGTATGTAGTAAATATTGATTGATTGTATGTTGTTTAAATTTCCTCTCGATAATTTTTCACTCATATGGAGACGCCATCACTTGCTGGCGGAGAGCTAAAATATTTGTCCTTTACTAATCACTTAGGGCCATTGAGCAGTGTGTGATCTCTTTCGTGCCAATACCATGTGACACGGGTTGTCGGTTTATACAGTCTAAATCGAAGGCGAAGTCTCCACGTCTCATAACGGAATTCGAACGCGCGACGTAAGGATCGACTCCTTCGCGACTCTTTTAGAGCAGACGCTCTAACCATCTTACCATCCGGGTGACTAATGAAGATTGAACAAACATGTTATTCTAACCTTATGAAAAGAAATTGTATCTCTGGACTCCCCTTGTCTTTCAAATTTACAACACCATTCACACATTTTAAAATTAAATTAATAAGATTCGAATCCCACTGCGAGGCAGAGAGAATGGAATGAGACTGTATAAACTGAGTTCCCTTGTTGCAGCAAATGCTCGAAGGAGAAACCATGACAAAGGCAATGAATGCCGATTACACGTCTTAATTTGTAATCCTTGGATACGTGGTGGAGTATGTTATAACGAACTTTAAAACTAAAAAGTTTTTCAAAGTGCATTGAATTTTGGATCAAATTAACGCACTTTAAATTGAAGTAAATTCAAATTGCTTCGCATAATTAATTATTTGACCTTTCTGCACTGATAAAATGTTATTTTTAAGGCATTGAAAATATAATAAGCAAGAAAATTATTTTAAAGTCTTAAACTTTTTCTGATTTTAAGCAAATAGATCAAAGTTATCTTGAAAATAAAGAAAAGAACATCAAAAGTGGGGGTATAAGATGTACATTTTCAGATAATACTAAAAAAGTGATTTTTACTTTAAAATTGGCTAAATTTTCCCCCGGATTTTCAAAACTATTAACTATATTTGTCACACTTTGTTGATAGAATTCATAAAAAATAATTTCATAGATATTTCAGAACCAGCATAACATATTTCACTGCAAAAACACCTTTGTATGCAACCAGCATGGAGAAATAGGCATCCAAAATTAACAGTACTGTTATATTTCAAATAGAAAAAACTGACCATTTTCGTCTAAAAAACATTCCGCCACAAAATATAGTCCCTAGCTTAATTCTTCTTTAATGGAATTTAATCGCGCTTTTTTCATTGAATATAGTTTAATTTACACTGTAGAATTTAGTTTTATTGTTAGAACCTAAGAATGATGCTTAATTTTATGAATAGAGGACCTGCGCGAAATACGCTCCTAATATCAGGATCGAACGTCCTTAAGGGTCTGGGGCACGTTTCATCAAAGGTCGTACGCCCAGTCGTAGCGCTACGCCGGCGTTAAGGCGGGACTAACACGAATATTTGCGTTTCATCAAAGAGTGTATCGCTACGATGTCTAAAAATTTATTTTTACAACTACGCCCCAAAACTATGTGAAATATAAAGTTAAAACTTTTTACAGTTTATAAATTTTCACATTGATTACAGATAGAAAGTATCACTTGATAAAAATTACTGCTTGGGGACGTTGTTGATTGGAGTGATAACGAACTTAATATTTTCATAAAATTCTTTGAGAAGGAAAATTGTCTTTACATATATTTCTTTGATCTTATGTTTTGGCAATGGCAATGCATTTACACACATATGATAGTTGTATTGTACAGTATGTAATGGTTGTAAGACGAAAACTGTCCATTTTGTAAGATATTAGACGACCCGAGGCCCGTTAGCGCCGAGGAGAGTATAATATCTGACATAATGGTCAGTTTGAGGCTTATAACTTACTTAAAACATTTCACCATTGTCGAACACTTCCATTGTTAACTTATTGGACAACCACAGGTAAGGACTCGTTCTGCTTGGATGACTACCTGGCATTGTTCATCAAGTTAGGCCAAAGAAAACCAGTCTTGGTTTTCTTCTGATTTTTTCAATAGTAGGAATCATCGAGAGGTGTAATATGAACATTAACTTTGTTTAGTCTTATTTGTCCGCATTGCGACATTTTTTATCTATACTACGCATACGTAAAAGTCAGTTCTTACAAATTCTTGACAATCTATTCATTTCACAACGCAACGACCACGGATGACGACTTGCGTTTTGATTTTGAAAAAATACTTTCAGAATCGGGTGTTTTACGATGCCATTTATCGATTACACCAAGATGCCTCAGTTCAAGTTTTTACTACGAAATCCGGATACATATTCCTATGTTTCGGAGTTATCCGTTAAGAGGTAATTTTTTAAAGCAATAAAATTTGAAGGAATTTACTCCTCCAACTGTTTAAGCATTTTCTTTGAAATTGGGAGATTATTTCTGATGTATCATTTTTTAAATGCAACACTTTCGCTTTTGTGTGCAGGTTTCGAAATCGGAAGGATTTTACCCCAGCCACTCCTTAAAACAACGACAGCCACTCGCTCAAACGACGCAGGACTAGATGGACAAATGGTAATAAATCACTGAACGAAATTACAGATTCTGTTGGAATTTCGTGAGCGAAATTTTGTGCTAAATAAACAAAAAGCCCAAGGTTGTGTGTAAGAAAACGCAATCTTTCTTTTCATTCATTCTTTGTGTCCATTGAATTCTATATTATGTTCCGTGAATCAAGCATTGGGAAATGAATCTATTATTAGCAATGAACGATTAATTCAGGAACCTTATGATCGGAGCCACGGATGTGTCTACAATAATAAATTTGAGACATTCAATTTACTGGATTTTTTGTGCCATTTCAATAGGATTTTTTGTGAAATATTAACATTTAACGCTACTGATTCCCTTAAATTGTGTGATTTGTCATTGCCTTTCAAGTACTGTTTACTTATTTGCCTCGCTCTTTGTTCTCATTTTAGCGTAACCTGTACCTGTTCAATAAATTGAAACTTATTGGACACCTACAGGTAACTTATTGGACGGTGTGCAGGGCAATAACAAATTTATTGAACCAGGTTTAACAAAAGATGACGTCACAGAAATGTTTTAAGAGATATTATAGATCGACTATACATATATATCTATATATAATTCATATTTATTATTATAATTTATACCCATCGCTTGAAAAGAGGGAGGGGTTATAGTAATTGGGATGTCCGTCTGTCCGTTTCACTTTAATACACTTTGGAGCCATTTCTTATCCGCAACTTCTCTCATACCACTAAAGTAAATTTGATGAGACTTCCACAAAATCTTTTAATACCTTACAAATTGCTATTGTACCTTATTTTACTTTGAAACCGATACATATTTTGGGTTTCCGATTGCAAAACGTTGACATATTCATAAACAATGCAATTATATTCACATGGGAGGCGGGGGGGGGGGGGGGGGGGGGCTGTATCATTTAGTGAGCTTTTTGCTCAGAGTACCTCTAGTTATATATTCTGTTTAATTCACTTATTAAAAATAGATCCATGAAATGGTCTATTTTGAAATAAATAGTTTCCAAAAAAAATATTTAAAAAAAAAAAATTGGTTCAAAAGCACAGTTATTCTTCCGGTTATTTTCTACATTGAAGAAAAAATATTTACATTTCCAATGTCTTTGTCCGAGATAAAATTATCAATTGAAAATTTAATTGATTTCCTCATGAATGTTTGGTGCAGTTCCAAAAAAAAACCCACGTGTAGGGCGGGACAACACTTAGAGAGAAGCAGGCTTGGAGCCCGTGTATTGGCGGAATCAAAACATGTAAATATAAGGAATAACTGTCAGATTTTCGAATTCAGGAAGATGATCAATGGATTGGTTTGTGTGATAATTATATTCATAAACGCCTTTGGCGTTTATGCAAATTATCACACAAGCCAATCCATTGATCACTTCATGAATTCGAAAAATAAGACAGTTATTCCTTAAATAAAGTTTTTTATTATGTTCGAATAGTCCACTTCTTCTATACTCCTCGTTTACACGCCTGAATCTAAAATTGTTCCAAGAGAGGGTCCAAAGCCTCCCCAAATGTACAGATTAATTAATATTTAATGCACAGAGTAAGAAGCAAAGGTAATTAATTTTCTAGTTATCATAATTAGAGATTTTTTAAATGGGGAAAATATTGATATATTTATCATATCGATGTAAGACGGTGATTATTACATAATTTGTATTAGTGAAATGTTATCAAAGGAACGTTAAACAGGCTTACAAACTAACAATCAATCAAGCAAGCAAAACACTTACTAGTATTTTACAGAAGTGTACAGTTTTTACAGGATTTTACGGTACTTTACAGTATTTACAATATTGTACAGTATTTTTTCAAGATCTTACAGTATTTTACGATATTTACAGTATTTTACAGTATTGTAAGATCTAAATAATACCGTCCACCCTCCATTCATAGTTTGCATATCGCAGCAAGCACTGGAAGCACCTGCACTCGAACAGCTTGGATAAATATCGAACACCCCTGAATTATTGTAACCAATGTCAAGGATGTCTTTGCAATCGATAGAAAGAACTGAAAGAGAAAAAATAATATGATTTTGAAAAATTAGTTTTATGGAATATATAAAGACTTATCAAAGCAAAGGGATATAATGGCATCTTTAATAAACCATTATATAAGAAAATCGTCTATTATAGCCCTTGTCATGGTCGACACTGATTTTTTATCGCTCCGAGTATTTGTTTTAATTTTTCCTTGGCACTCTTTCTTCGAGAGCGACGCATGCCTGAGAATAAATAGATGTTCGTTGCTATAGTGTGCAAGTATAGTGAAAGTATATTTTTTAGCATTTAGCTTGCATAACTATTCGCATATCTAAAACAAGTCGGTGAACAGTTCATTGAACACTACTCAGCATGTCAAAAGTATCGAGGCATTTGTGTCTACACTTCTCTACCAAATACTTCAAGGGTATAACTCACGAGGATATATTGAATGGTTTACTGCAAAAAGTAGAAAACAATGACATTAAAGCTGTTCAAATTACCGAAAGTGATTGCATAATTGCATAATTACTCTTGAGATAGTCAGGTAAAGGAAAATCTTCTATAGTCGGATTTGACGGTCAAAAACAGAGGCATCACTCTGATTGATGTAGAGAAACAAATAACAAATATTACTATTAAAGATGCCCCAGTCAAACTAGACGATTCGTTCATTGTCACCCAAATGATAGTCTATGGACAGGTAGTGTCAGGTTCAATAAAACGAGGCACAATTAAAAACAAAAGTATTGAAACCGGAACAAGATACCTACAAATCTTAAACTGTGTATCAACCCTTCCCAAACGAACACACATCGGAGATCACGAAGTTAGATTATTTGCTGATAACAATAGAATATGTATGTTTCACGTACATTCACTACATTTACTACACTTTGTGACAGATGCCTTGTTTCTCCGCCGCGGAGGATGGTGAACGAGAACTTAATTTTCGTTTGACATGTTTGGTGTCTGAGCTTCACTGTCATCCGAAGCTTCCTTTTGCTCCAGAAAGGCCATCGCAATTTCTTCAGCACCTTTTCTGCTTATGTGCACGCCACTTGGATCGGTAGGGTCGTACAGTGATTTGATCGCGTGACCTTGATCATTTTCGAAAAGACTGTGTGTGTTAATCATCTGAGTTCTGTGATCCTTTTCGCAGAGTTTTTTTTTTCAGGAAGATGTTCACATTGTTTGTTGTTTCATTTAATTTTTTTTATCACGGCACCCTTACCTTTCCTAGGAATAATCGTGCTGACACTTATATTTGCTGATGGATAAGTTTCTTTTACTTTATTGAGACCCATAAGCACGTTTACATATATTTCAGATGCAAAAATAAATTTTGCTAAAACAAAGGGCTTATACGTTGGAAAATCAAGGGGTAAAAAACCTAAATTCAATAAAATTCAGTGGACAACAACACATGTTAAAACTTTAGAGGTGAACCACGGATACGATATTGATATTAAAGCTATATGGATGAAAAAATAGAAAAAAAAATAACCAATAGCCTTCATGTTTGGAAAACTAGAAATTTGACATTTTAAGGAAAAAATTAATAATTTAAAACCTTGTAAATCCTATTATTGGTTATGAAATTGAAATGAGAGGCATACCAAATATTTACAGTAAAAAATTTAATGACATTATCTGGTCTTATTTATGGGATCAGAAAGTAAACAAAGTAGCTAGATAGAAATGTTTGCTACCTTAGTAAAGCTGAGGGGAGATTAAACATGATAAATTTATTTACATTTAATAAAAGTTAACAAAATAAAACAATATACAAAATGTACTCTGAACTTGAAAACTAGAATGCTCAGCGGGTAAATACTCAAAAGATAAAAACGAAACTAACCTTGGTTTAATAGAGAATGCAAAACAGTTAGAAGAAAATTTCACGTGGCTAAAAGAATGCATAACTTGTGTTAATCAGAGGAAAACAAACAAAATCTTAGAGAGACGAGTAGAAGTTATAAAAAAGTTATGGATAACAGTATTAGAAATTATAAGGCTGACATAACCCGTAAACTCATGCAACTGCGTACTACAAATACTAAAGATTACTTAAAAATATTAAAATCCTTTAAATAAAGAGTCAGAAGTGCAAAAGATATTGAAAAGATATTTAAATATCTTAAAGGTATCAATGAATGTAACAATGATACTTATGATGATGATTTTAATTCGGCTGATAGAGAACTAGATCCGAGAAAATCTTCTAATGATATACTTAATTGTGAAATTAGTGACGCTGAAATTATTGAAGCAGTCAATAAATTAAAAAATGGAAAAGCATCTGGTTTTGATAACATTGTGAATGAACATATTTCATGAACATTGTTTACCCTTTTACCTGTATAAAGATGTTTTTTAAAACTTATTTTTGATAATTGAATCGTTCATGATGAGTGGCTAGAGGGTATTATTAAACCTATTTACAATTTCTCCCCAGAAAATTACCGTCTTGTTACTTTATTGAGTTGCTTGGGTAAACTTTTCACATGTATACTGAGCAAACGATTAGAAATGTATGTAGAAGAGATTGAACTTATTCAAGAAAATCAAGTAGGTTTTAGGAAAGAATATTATTCTACCTTAGACCATGTCCTGACCTGACATTTTTTATCAAACACGCTGATGCAGTGTAAGAAAAAACTTTTTTGTGCTTTTATAGATTTCAAGCAAGTGTTTGACACTGTTTTGAGAAAGGGTCTCTGGAGTAACTTTTAAATTATGAAATTAAAGGCAAATTCTTCACGTATATTGCAAATAAGTATCAGGGGATTAAATCACTTATAAAGATGATTGGTACGAAAAGCGCTTTTTTTTCTGTTATGTCGGAGTCCATTATTTTCATTGTACATTTATGACCTAGAGAATTATCTTATTGATAGAAATAGAATTTGTTTACAAAGGCTTACTACTTCAATAGAAAATGATTTATGTGTGTATTTAAAACTTCTTATACTTTTATATGCCGATGATACTGTCATTTTAGCAGAAACTATAGATGATTTACAAAATGCTTTGAATGAATTTGAAAGCTACTGCTCAGAGTGGAAATTACAAGTAAATACTGAGAAAACTAAAATTTTTATTTTTTCAAAAGGTCCCTTAAACAAAAGAGTATTTTTACTTTTATAGAAAGAGTTTCGAAACTGTTAAAGAATTTAAATATCTTGGTATCATTTTCTCAAGATCTTGCTCTTTTTAAAAGCCAAGAAACATCTCTGTGAGCAAGCCCAAAAAGAAATTAATGGTGTTAACAGAAAAATAAGACAATGTAAATTCCCTGTAGAATGTCAACTTGATATGTTCGATTAAATGGTTTTACCAGTGTTTCTTTGTGGCTGTGAAATCTGGGGTTTTTAAAGCCTAGATATTATTGAACGTGTTCATGTAAAATTTTTGAAACATATTCTGTACTTGAAAATTAGTACCCCGAATTAAATGGTTTATGGTGAAACTGAACGTTTCCCACTATCTGTTCTTTTTTATTCAAGAAAAGTATTTTACTGGAGTAAGTTACCGGATAGCAAAGATAAGAACATTTCATGAATATTATATCAATAATTAATTGCTAACTCACTATCTGAAATAGGTAAGAATGCTTGGATTGTTTGTGTTTATCATATTTTTGATTCATGTGGTCTATCTCATATTTGGAATGAATACTTTTATTGTAATCTTATTCAAGACTAGGTTAATTCTGTTGTTAAACAAAGATTGCAAGATCAATTTATACAAAAATGGCATTCAGATATTAATAGTTCTTTTAGAGGCACTTTGTATAAAACTTTTAAAACGATTTTTGATTGTGAAAATTATTTAAAAATTTAACTATCAAAATACTTGTAAAATTTCGCACTACTAATCACCGTTTACCAGTTGATTTGGGAAGATGGGCATGTATACCATTAAATTAAAAATTATGTACACTTTGTAATGCTAAACATATTGCTGATGAATTTCATTTTATACTTGAATGTACTGCACTAATTGTCAAATATTAAGAAAAGTTTTTTTTTTATGAATATTACTTTACTTGACCAAATATTTTAAAATGTTCCCAACTGATGACAGAACAAGATGCTGTGTCACTTAAAATTTTTTTTATGTTTATATTAAAAAATATATGATTTAGTCTGTCCTCCATAATTTTTTCCTCATTTATGTTATTCTTTACACGTATCTTACGTGTTTTTTTCTCTCTTTTTTTCCACATTGCCATTTTTGATTATGTACATGTATATCATTAACTTATACCTCTGACCTGCATATACTTAAGCTGTATATTTTTCAATACCCTCATGTACCATGCATTTTAAATGGTTTTGAGAAAATAAATGAACTTGAACTTGAGTTTTATCATATTTTGTGTGAGAGAAATAAATAATTGATAATAACTGATATATCGTATTTAAGGTTATTTTTTATATAACATATCTAAAATAAAAAAAAAACAATTGAGAAATAATAATGCTTACAGTAGTAACTCCATCCCTCTTCGTTCAAAATTCCTGAAGTGAAGATAGTCTGATGGGTGCGGCACTTCATCAGCTGAGGATTATATCCGAATAAGTGACCACAGTCTTTCTGACATTTCATAGCACACTCAACCAACGTAAAAGTATTATATTGTCCTAGAAGTTCACTATCTGACTTTGTGTTATCAACCCCCGGTGTTGCTGTCAATATCCGCGAATTAAAATTGGTAGCTTGAGCCACAGTAAGAAAAGGAATTAAAGAATTGATAACTCAGCGACCGCTCATGATGTACTTGTGTTTAAAATAAAACAACTGTGTTGCTGTGACGCTTTGCTAAATGATGTTTCAGACTAACAGCATGAAGACTGGAGCTTTGATTTCTCACGGCAGAATTGATTGGCTACTCGTGACTTTTGCTGTATTTTACAATAAGTGACAAAATCAATGAAAACACGAGACCGAGGCCCCAAGTTTGAGTAAAACAAAATATAGAATATAAGTTGCTGTAACTCTTTACAACTTACTGAACTGTTATGCAACATGCACTTAATGTTCACGTCATGGAAATAGAAATTTACCATTTCCCCACTTTAGCGTAAATAATATCATGAAGTAAATTATAATACAAATATAACTTTTCTTATATGATATCTTTGCAAGTATAAACATGAATGGAATTGGCATAATTTTAAGATTAAATGAACTTTTTTTAAATGTGTGAAAATGTGTGATTGCGAGGAAACGGTATATGTGTGATTTTGCATTAGAAATAGGAAATGGTATGCGCGTTAAAATTCGTGACTGCGAGGAAGGGGGTTAAAGCAAAAAAAAAAAAAGTGGGTTTATATTTTAGCAGCTTTGGAGCAGACAACAATGAATTAAAATTAATTCCTGAATACAGTAAATAAATCATTAATACCTGGGTAATTTTTATAACCTGACTTGTGATTGTGCATGTTACGTCAACTTCTCAATACCCTATGTATGATTATGATATTTTTCACACATAAACTATACATATCTCTGATGTTTGATCAACAAGAATCAAAGAGACGAATCATTCGTAATTAAAAAAAAATGTTCAAGTTAAGAATCATTCATAATTTAAATGTTCAAATCAAGACTCATTCGTCGTTTGAAAGATCAAGTCAAGAATCATTCGTAGTTTAAATGTTCAAATCAAGAATCATCTGTAATTTAAGTGTTCAAGTCAGAATTCATCCGTAGTTTAAATGTCCAATTAAAGAATCATTTACTGTTTAAATGTCCATGTCATCCAGACGATTTTGTCGCATTAGCACAATTAACAGTCTTTACAAAAGCTGCGTCTATAAAGGATTCGATCCACAATATACATGTGGCCTAGCAAATATTTAAAGGACAAGGGCACTTAAGCAATACTTAACAGGCCCTATTTATTTGCCAATTTGCTTCAAAATATACATCTTTGCTAGCTAAGGGTTTCTGATACGCTACTCTCCTTATAAACCCTTGGCATACGGTGAAGTCAAAAGACGGGATTGTTTTCCGTCACGTGATCTCGATTCTATCAGATACGCACATATTGCGTCATCGCCAGAAATAAAGAAACGTATTAAAAAAATTAAATCGAAGTTTTTTTCAAGAATAATTAAGAAGCAATAATTGAGTTATGTTTATTTATTATGTAAAGAACAAATCTGAGGCTTCATTATAGATTTTTAATCACACATTTAGAAGATATTGGATGACACCATGGCTATTCATAGAATTGAATATTATCTTACGGATCGTTGTTTACTTGCGTTTTTCATTTCCGAGATTAAAGAGTGAAGATGTATCCCGAACGCAAATATCGTCATTTACAAAAACAATTGCTGATTGGTCGACCTGGGTGTACTGAAATCCAATCAGAACTCTTGAAAAAAATCCGTATTTCTATGAACACCGTAGGCCAAGGGTTTATGAGGAGAGTAGAGTATCAGAAACCCTTGGCTAGCGAAGATGCAAAATATATGACCAAATCGTTCTCTATTGGTAACAGGTAGATACTAGTGGATATTTCTTATCAAAAAAGATGTGAAGCGCCACTTAATTCAGCATGGATTTGAAGCAATGGAATATTTTAAAGGCCTATGGATACCCTATAAATCCGGAAAAGTGGTACCGAACCTTCTTTTAGTTTTGTTCATGTCAATCAAGGGAATAGATATTTAAATCGACACTTGAACAATCTGATGATGGATCATAGTCGGGCGCGTTTGCAAAATGATATTACTTGCACCAAACCGGTTTTTTTTTTTAAATATGGAATGAAGTTGTGCCTGTATCTAAAATGATAAAACTAAGAAATTGGTACTCTTGAATTTGAAAAATTACAATAATAATTTCCTTGAATTTGAAATTATAAAGGAGTGTTATAGGTGGCTTTCAATACCTATTTCATTGTGTTGCTTGAAGGTAAAAATGTATGACACTTTATGAACGTCACTTAGATCTCATAACCAACCCCCCCCCCCCTGTTCTTAAAAAAATACACACAAACATCTTAGCGGTTCGACTTTGACTTACTGAAACAAAACCTGCCTATGTTTAACATAGAGCACGTTTGAGGAATGTTAACCTGGGTAGAACTTACGTGACTTTCAGTTTCTTAAATAATTTATTCCACACGTGGGTTCAACATGGGTCATACAGGTAAAAAGCTCTCACTTGCTATTGGAAAAACATTGTACTTTTTATACATTTTAAATATTTTAAGTACGACCCTAATCGTGTGCAAATTTCATACTTCCATACAAGTTTAATAAATGTAATATGCATCTTTTGTCATTCGCACAAGTTTGCACAACGTTAGGCTAATAGTTAACAAAGGCTTTGAAATGAATGACCGTTCTCGTCAATGACCCCTACTACATTGTATTTATTCGTTCTTTGATTATTCGTGGATTTCAGCGGTAAAATTTGTTGAATGGTATTGTTTAGATTTCAAATAATGATTTGAGATGAAAATTTTTGCTTAATTTGATTGTTTTTTTTTGCCGAGGCCCATAAGTGCACTTGTTCTTTGAAAAAGGCATTAGAACATATGTTTTGAGCTATTATATCTACCCAGAACAATTACACATTTTACATGCGCAACAATTCCGTCAAAACCAGATACATGTATTATGATGTCACACTTAATTCTAAATTGCATCATAGTTCGGGATATACGGGAAAATCCCCATATAGTTTGAAACAGAAAAAAGCATTGTGACAGTTCGAGAAATAAATTCAAATGAACTAACACGACAAAAATTTAATGCTGCGTATTCAAATATGCTTATTTTAACAGTATCTTTTTTTCATAATGCATAGTATATACAGTGTAGATATCAAGTAATAAGTTATTTTGATTGCAAATGTGCAATAGGCAGAAAGTCTCATTTCTTCTCTAGTGGACAGTATTTATGAAAATGTCCAAATAACGTATGTATCTCGTCCACCAGCACGAATTGAAAATAAACCCGGTCTTGTGAAAATCAGCTTCCGCAACAAAGAGAAGCAAATTCGTGTGCTGAGATCGAAATGAAACTGAAAAACTATATATATATATACATATATACATATACATCAGACATATAAATCAGTGTTTATACGAAGCAGCAAATCCAGAATTGAACGTCTTATTGAACGCAATGGACGCGCAATACTCCGTAGCCTTCCGCAAGGGCAGATCAGATCACTATGGGTGGATGCAAATGGACGCATTACAAACCGTAACCCAACTCAATAAATTAGCCACGAAGGTCATGAGGCATAGTCGTAATATGCCCACCGTAAATAAAGTTCAGGAATATATCATGTACAGAGTGAGATTTATACGCGAGGTGTAATTGCAATGATGTACTTATTATTTCATATTTTCACTACATACCTAAGTAGACTACTTATTAAGATGATGAAATCCACGAACGTTCTCCAACATTTACTGTATTCAACGCAGAAACTTTTATTTCAATTGATATTTATTATAGAAAACAGTTTAGAATTCATATATTTGAACACCATCTATCTGGATAAAATAAACCAGGCTATTAATCCATATGTTAAGATCACGAGATGTAAATTAGAGCTAAAGTATGTATAATTCTAATAAGGTGACATATAGGCCCAACGGACCGGGTGTTTGTATTCTGGTATAATATATTGCACGATTGTTCATGTTGTGTAACACATGTCTCTATAATAAATAAATACTGATATTTAAATGGATTAAAGGTACTTGGACACAGATTTGAAGTTATTATTTTCTCATTTTTTCTGAATAATATCACGAATGATATATTTTAATAGCATTTCACACAAAAATTTGCTTGACACATCCTTGCACTTTCACAAATTTTAACTTTATTCTTAATTTTTAGGAAAAGTGGCAATTTTGATGTGTTTTAAAGAGAGATATTAAAACTTATATCAAGAAAAATAATTTTATTCAGAGTAGAAATGTTAGAAAGCAAAACACTTTCACAAAAATCATCATTCCGAACTAAGAGATGCGTACAGAATTTAGCAAATCGAGCACACTCGTGTTATGTAAACAGTTTTTGCACAGGAGTTCGCATACCTATCAATTTTGCCAAAATTTTCGGTAAATAAAAAAGATACATTATGATAATACCTATAATAATAACACAAGGAGTGCAACCGTTGTCCGCGACGCTATGACGTGACGTCACGGGCGGTCCATTTACCCCAATGAACAAAAAATCCAATCATACACAATTATCTAAAGATAACCATATTCCGTTTAAATACGAATACAAGTACTTGTACCTCCCCGTTTCAAATTTTCTTGAATGTCTACTAATTTGTCTCTGTTTTCTTTTTGCATACAACCTCAATCATCTAGTACCCCGTGGGGATCCGGGTTAGAATAGGTCCTCAGTACCCCCTTGCTGGTCGTAAAAGGCGACTAAATGGGGCGGTCCTTCGGATGAGACCGTATAAACCGAGGCCCCGTGTCACAGCAGGTGTGGCACGATAAAGATCCCTCCCTCCTCAAAGGCCCCGAGTGCCGAGCATAGGCCAAAATTTGCAGCCCTTCACCGGCAATGGTGACGTCTCCATATCAGTGAAATATTTTGGAGCGGGACGTTAAACAGTATACAATCAATCAATCATCTAGATTAGCAATCAGGCAGTTTTGTTCCTTTTTGGGTAAATGGAGGCACCTGTGACGTCACGTCATTGCGTCGCGGACAACAGATATTTGCACGAAGTTGTGGAGAAATGTCACCGCTGCTGCTGTAAAACATGCATTTGAAATCAGATGCATTACGAGCAATAAAGAATGGTCCCTTCCAAAAAGATTGGTTTGTGTTTTATTATTTTCGATTGAAGATTAATTGTGCGACAGCCTTGATATTAAGCGAGGGGTTCTCAGGAGACGTAAAATGCGTTGCAATCCTTGTGTTATTATTATTATACATATAACGTTTTTTTATTTAATGAAAATTTCGGTATAATTGATAGGAAGGCGAACTCCTGTGGTTTTTGTAAACAGGGCTCGATTTCTGTTATTTTATATTTAGAATTCACCGGGTGCGTTCAGTCGTCACAGTCTGCTTAAAACAACAGCATGGCTGACAATATATTGTGTGTTTGTTTTGCATTCGAACGTGTCTACTCTGAATTTTCTGGATTATAGTATTAATATTTTTCATTTATATAAAAAACGATATTGCCACTTTTCCTAAGGATTAAGAATAAAATTAAATTTGTGAGAGTGCAATGATATGTCAATCAAACCCGCCAAAAATTTGAATTTTCAATATCTTTTAAACGAAATAAGATTTTCATTAATTTTTGTGTTAATTGCCATTAAAATATATAAGTCGTAATATTATAGAGAAAATAATAACTTCAAATATGTGTCCAAGTACCATTAATATAGTTTATAGTGATCGAAAGAATGAATTCTGATCTAGAAGCAACGGAATAAAAATACAATTTTGATTTTTTTATTTGAGAAATCAGGAAAAATAATCAAAATGGCTATATTTAGACATGATAACACCCCAATCAAGGAGCGAACCAAACCGCATCTATTCGTCCTCGCCAGATACAGTTCAACCTTTCTATTATTGTTTCCGTATAAACCGAGGTGCCTCCCTCCCTTCTCAATCGTCCTGAGTACCGAGTATAGGACAAAATTCGCAGCTCTTCACCAGCAAGTTGTTGCGTCTAAATATGAGTGAAAAATTCTCGAGTGGGACTTAAAACAACAAACGATCAATCGATTGTTGTTTCTTATACAATCTGTGTTTTGAAACGACTTTGATGCAAAATATTTTTACAAAGTGATTATTTGGGGAGAAATATAACTATACGAGGGGTTATCAAAAAGTTCGTGGACTGAGGCTATAAAATTAGTACTATGTAGTCTGTGCTTTCAAAAATTATATGGAACATAAAACAACACAAAATAAAGAAATTTTGAAAATTTTAGCCTGATACGTTCATTATTTGCCAAATTATTATAAAATGAAAACGACATTATATGATCACCCGGCGCTGTCGTCGTTTATTGCCTTGACGTCCGATAAAGTCAATGTTTTTTTTTTTCAATGTCCTCTCCTCCTGAAGCTGTGTAGGACATAAACTTAAACCCGCCTTGTTTATATGACTCTACAATGCTATGAACAGTGGCCTTCAATGATTATGATATTCCAGATGGATTGATATATTGGGAGAGATTCTCGCTTGATTATGCCGACATATTTTGCTTTTGGAAGTTCAATATCTACAACACATGATCAACGTCATTTATGACGGGATGGATTTTTCACACATTGACCGCAAATCGACATTAACTGTGTATCCCTTTACTCTCTGAATCTATTTTGACATTAAAAAGCAGGTACTCTGAATGCATATTATTTTTCTGTAGCCAGTTTCAACATAATTTAGGTCTATACAAGATTTTTCACAGGCAAAACTTTATAGAATGTTGGAAGCGGAAACCATCACCCCTTTTGACGTCATTTTCAAGGCCTCATTTGTTTGGACATTTCGTGTTAAATTTACGATAAAATTTCATAGAACTTCCAGAATGAAGTGAAAATTTCATATTTTATAAAACAATTGTGTCCCGACACATACCTGAATTAACGGGATTTTTGAATGTCAAATAATCATATCAAAGGAGTTTTTCTGTTACACATAGGTCGAAAAAAAACGTCGTTTTCGAGGTTGCGCCGACTGGACATACCTTTGTTTCCAAAAACAACACTTATTTATTAAAAAATAAAATTCATGATTTGTGGTTTTTTCTTTGGATTGAAAAGATGAGGCTAACTAGATATTTCAAAATTCATTAATATACCTTAAGCGGTTTTAATTTTATGGCGCTAGTCCACGAACTTTTTGATAACCCCTCGTACTTATCTATTTAATTAAAAAAAATAATAAAATGGAGAGAGTTGAGAAATATAAAAAAAATAAATATACTTCATTTACTTGATATTTCTGTTCTTCATAGCTTAAATTGTGAAAAGAGTAATAGTTTGAGAGAAAATGCTGACAATTTTCTTTTAGAATAACAATGATGTATGATTTTAATGAATGCTGTTTTTAAGTGCCAGTAAAATGAGTAGTCATTTTGTACAACTTAAAACATTTGGGATTGGCATGAGGTTCTTTCTCTAATGAATAATTCTTTGTTAAGCTAACGTCTGCTACTTATCATTGCCGTTGTGGTGTCATTTTGTGGGCTTCTTAAAAACCCAATAAATATTAACCATGACTTGATCTTCAAATGGATGTTAATTATATTTGAATTACTCAAATATAGATATACATCTGTCGTTCTCTATTCTCTTTGCAAAATGTAAATTAAAAACAAGTTTGAAGATAACATGAATTGATTACTCACAGTAGTAATGTAGTCTGACTTCTTTTCTTTACATTTGTCCTTTAATACCGTTCCTCTCTATTTTACCAAACAACTGAAAAATAAATTACCGAGAAAAAGACAAGCCTCATTTCAGATACTTCATTATTAAAGCAAATGGTATTTCCGACTAATGGATGTAAACTTTGAGTAGAATTTTGAAAACTTATTTTTGAAATAAAATACTGAAGATGAAAAACAAATCCTAAGGTTCAAATGGAATGCTAAAATATACAATTTAATTGTTGATAAATTAATTAAGAATTTCAATAGTTATAACCAATGTATAATAAGCTGCAAAAAATATCAGAATGATATCTTTAAATGTATCCATAGAGGTTAATCAATTACGCATTAAATTATTTTATTAATCCCCATTCAGTGAGAGCGGAGGGTACTATTGATTTCCTCTGAATCTGTGAGTCCATCCATCCGTCTGTCTGTCTATCTGTCAGTCTGTCCAACCTTATTTTCTGCACTATTTTGAAAATGCGTGCAGATATAAAGCGGATTTTTGGCATGTAAGTATATATCTTGATGGTTACAGGTCAAGACAAAGGAACACTTTGGGCTTTCTTGACTCAAAAATTTTAATGTTCTCAAAAAGGTATGAAATTTGCTTTATAAAGAGATGAATGTGGTAAATCATTAAAGAATATCGTATAAATGTTGACCATTCTGGGAATACGCAAGACAGTTAAGGTGCGCATTGGAAATATCGACAATATTTTGTATTTAAATTATTTATATCGGATAATTGTAATTATAGGTAATAACTACATATAGAGGACGATTAAATTGAAGATTTTATGAGGGCGCGAAGCTCCCGAAATGAAATATAAATTATATGATAATATTGAAGTGAGATATAATAATGCATTTACCTTCAATTCACACTAAATACACTAAAAATACAGCTCTTTAAAGTATGGCTACCTATAAATACACTGAAGGAAAAAGAAACACAGGGTAGCATAATATTTGAAAACTTTTTGACCGCATGACTGAAAATTACGAAAATTGTTCAGATGAAAAATTTAGTTACTATGCACCAAAATCAATGTTCAGAATTACTCAACCATAAAATGCATGACAGCATATAGGAAAACGCAAAAAAGACCAAAACACGATATGAATTTCTTGCAATCTTGGTACAGTTTACGAAAGTTCAATGGGGTCTGATTATCGAATTGCCTAATTAATGAAAAAGGCAACAACGGGTAACTAAGCGTAAACTGCCCCAAGTTATTTTATATCGTATAACATCAGTTGAAATAAGCTTAATTCCTTATAATTAAATTTCAATGTAGACAATGATACAATTTTTCTTTTTTTTTTTTTTTCATTCGGAAAAAGGCTTCAAGTAAAGCATATTTTAAAAATTAACGTCCAGCGGAGTAATACGTATGAAACCTACTGCGCATACCCCAGGTAAACCCTATCTGTTCAATAGATCCAATCGATGACTTTCAATGCGAACCAAACAAAGAAGACTTTAACAATTTATGGTACATAGGCAATTTAGCCACATATGATCCACATATGCATTGCCTTTCATATGAAGATCATATGTGGATCATATGAGAATCATATGTGGTCAATCATATGAGAATCATATGATCATACATATGTGAATTATATGAAGTAATATACATATGATTCTCATATGAAAGATCCTGCATATGAGAATCATATGAATATTCTGACAATAATCATATGAGAATCATATGACACTGAACATATGAGAATCATATGAAACAATGTCCACTAATTTGTAATTGTTATACTCAGGTAAAATTCATACAAATGTTTTGACTGTGATCATATGAGAATCATATGAAACGGTGATCATATGAGAATCATATGAAACAGTGTTCACTTATCTTTCCTTGTTATACTGAAGTAAAATTGCAATTTCAATTATAAATTGAGGGCCGGTCCCGGGCCGGTTTTGTCTTTTATCGGATGAAAATATACGTCAATTTTGACGTCACTGCTGCAGCAGACGTGTTGGGTGTTTGGAAAAGGCAAGTGATCTCCTAACAATAATATTTTAAAGACTTTTGATTCATATTGTTTAAATATAATTTCATTATTGTTGCAGGTGCGTATGAACTCTCTATCGATATATATAGGATCTCCCATGGTTTGTGGTTTGATGTGATTTTTATCCAACGAGTTGTGTGTTTTCTATCCCCGAGCCTTGGCGAGGGGATAGAAAACACACAACGAGTTGGATAAATACTCTTATCACTTGCATCATAACCTAATTGTTAAATCAATGCATTTCGTAAACCTAACGTTCATGATCTGTAAGTAAGTTTGAATAAAATTTGTTTCTGAATGAATGTAAACGTTACATGTTAGGCTAAAGGCATTACTACTTTTTAAAACTTGAATTTGTTTTCGTTTTGTTACGTACTGATATGAAAGTGAAAGTAGAAACCTTGTATGTCGTTATGTATGTTGAGATCGTTATCAAGTCCGGATTCCTTCTTTAAGTTCTTAAACTTAATGACAAATGTTTGTTATTATGGCCTATAGATGCATTCGGCAACTTGAGTTCAGTGTCACAGTGCTGTTTTTTTTTTCAGTCCAAAGAGCCCGAAGCTAGCTGATAAGACTGGCGATTGATCCTGAAGCTGATTTGACAGACGATTGCATCATCACAATATTGAAGGTAAAAATAAATACTTGAAATAAAAAATCTAAGTATCTGTAATGTCTCTTTATGACAAAATATTTCTTGATAATTTCTTTTTGTTCTTTTATAATTCTACATTGTTTGCATGGCTTCATCAAAAATAAATTCAACTCAACTCAATCCTCTAGAAATTTTATTCTACATTATAATTTTAATCCAGTGCACTTAAAAAATGCAAAGTATGAACAGATTTTGCTGGCTGTAAAGGCTATGAAACTATATAGTATACAATAAATTTGTGGGGAAAGGGGGGATAAATTGGATTTTTGAATTTCAACTAAAAATTTATAACAGTGACATCCAACTTTAAAGGTATGAATACATGTGCATGTGTGTTGAAAGAACATCAGCTAGCTAATCCATTGAATATTTACATCTATGTATTCATTTACTGACAATTATTTTTTCCCCCCAACACTAGTAAATGGTGTGTGTGCCCATAGTTTCGGGTTAAATGTTAGATATATTTAAGACTATAGAGAACCTACAAACTTGTACTCTCTCATTTTGATAGTTTAAGTTTTAATTAAATGTATTCTTAGAAAATATCTACTGTGTGAGACTGTTAGTATTTGTCTTACAGGTTCAATATACAGTCAGCCTCTCGTAAGATAAAGAACAAATCCCAAGATCCAAGGCTTGCTTCAAAGTTAAGGTAACTACACACTGTTAAATAAACTTTGTTATAGTCTTCCCAAAAGTTTGGGATATCTTGGAATCACAATGTCTGTTTTTCTGCCTGTCTACTTGTCTGTAGTATTTTTTGTCCAAAAATAATATACATGTATCTGTATCAGAATCTTCTTAATTTTTTGACAATCTGAATTAATATATACTGTTTGAACATTCCAAATTTAATTGTCAAAATAAAAAAAAATGCTTTTTATGATTTTATTATGAAGCATATCTTTCAATAGTGTAATTGTTTTGCAAATTACATCATAGGATTCTTCAAAACACCTAGTATAACATGTATAACATTAGTTTTATCTTGTATCATATCTGTGTCAGTAAATTGGGCATACATTTGTTTGATGATTATACCTAAGTAACTTTTATAACTCATAGAATTTAAGAATTATTTTATTTTTACTTTTGAAATTTTTGTAGAGACCATTCTGTGCCACAAAGAAATTGTTCAGGAAAAGGAGAAGTGGTGGATATTCATTTTTGGTACGGTACAGTTCAAAGAGATTTTCAAAATGGTCATGGAAGATCAAAGGGAGGACAACTGAAAAAACTGAAAGATACAGAAGGAAAAAGAGCAAGGAAATATATGGAATAATTATGAAATGGGGAGGATGTACACAATCTTGTCTGAATTTGACCTGTGAAGATTTCCCATATTGTATGCTGGAATAATCAATAACTTGATTTTTCATAAATTTACAATAGAGAATACATGACAAATGTTATTGCTGATATTTCAATGTTGCTTTGGACACTTTCATGTCATATGGTATTTTTATACATTACCTAATTATGTTATTCATTTGTACATGTACAGTATACATGTTTAACTACTAAATCATTTTGCTGAAATCTTATAATTTGTACTCATGTTAGAATATGTTTAATACATGTATCGACAAATGCTACTGACTTGTTTGTATATTTTCTTGTTTAGAATGTACACTGTGAAAAATAAGTTATTTCTCTTGATGAAAATAATTTTATCAAAAAAGTTGTGTAAGCATTTTAAGATATTTTAAAATATTTAACCAATGAAGATAGATCATTGTAATGTAATGAATTTTCATCTAAAGCAGAAATATCTGATTTTTAAATGTGTACAAGAATGTGAAAAATATTGAAAAAGAACACACAAGTGTTTCATATGATTTACATATGATGTACTTTTCATATGATTCTCATATGTAAATGGCTTGAAACACACACAAGTGTTTCATATGATTTACATATGATGCCATTTTCATATGATTCTCATATGTAAATGGCTTGAAACACACTGAAATCATTCATATGAAAATCATATGTAGTTATTTTCATATGATTCACATATGTGAATCATATGTAAATCATATGATTAGCTTCATATGATTCACATATGATGCCCTTTTTCTATGATTCTCATATGAAACCAATCATATGAGAACCATATGATTCTCATATGAGAATCATATGTGGCTAAGTTGCCTGTGTAAATAAACAACAAGATTAATCTATAAAACAAAACGTGAAAAATCTTATTTGTCAAGATCATTAAATGAACAAATAAGTCCTTTCTTCTAATGCAACAGTTCATATGAAAAACCACCAAACAGGAAAAACAGAAAGGCAGATTGGCGTCGTTCCGTTCAAGGCACAGAGTTACTCTCCTGCAACATATGTACGAAAATTATAACTCAAAAATAAGATAATTCTATATCAATTACACTAAGCTATGGAAATATGAATAAACATCTCCCACGGACCATATAAATGAGTAAGGTTGGGAGGGAAATGCATTATTATATCTCACTTCAATATCATCAGATAATTTATATTTCATTTCGAGCGCTTGGCGCCCTCATAAAACCTTCAATTATATTTCATTTATTTCCGTGAGATATAATAATACATGTTTAAAGCCGAAATAAAACTCACCATATTCAAAACATTACGTATATAAGACAAAGCAGATGAAAGTATTACGTAAATAAAAATTTCTAAATGTTCGAGCATTTGACCAATCTGCTTTTGATAGAATTTCTTCTAAAGGTATTCCGGTAATATGTACTCGACTTGAAGAGACAATCTACATTCTACCTAATGCCGTTTGATCTGCATAATTTTCCCCCGTACCTCAGTACCACTCCTCAGTTTAGGATTCAAAAGGTATTACCAGAATCTGGACAGCCTTGGACCATTAAGGAAGGCTCGATGACACTTGTTATACCACCACCCGCCGTCACAAGCCGAGGCCCAGTTACTTAGAGTTCATATGTCGTTATCTCTGTCATAGGTACTGAGGTAAATACGGATGAATTATAGGCAGGGTTGGCTGTGTTTTTCATACTGTCCCCTTTTGTTGAAATTGAAAAGCTGAAATTTGTATCATAAAATAAAAGGGGCGTAGAAGACATCCTTGTTTAATGCCATGTTTTATTTAGATATAACACACTTACTGTTTATAGTCAGATTGAGGACAGTGACAAGTATAATCCTAACAGAGAGAATGAACTGATCTGAACAAATTCGGTTTGTCACGTGCACATAGCGAAAGGTGCATAGAAGACATCCTTGTTTGATGCCATGTTTTATTAAAATATAACACACTTATTATTAAGAGTCAAGCTGAGGACCATGGTAGATATATATCTAGATTAAATAGGCGTGTCGCGTGTAGATAATGAAAGGGACATAGAACACATCCTTGTTTGATGCCAACATTTAATATATAGCACAGTCACATTGAGGACTATTGGACATAGGTACCTGAACTAACAAGACAAAAATTATGAAATATGAAGTTAATGCACAGTTGAATAAATAAGGTATGTCATCCGTACAGAAAAAAGTGTCTGGTTGAAACCTTGACTAATTACAAAAAGGCCATTGGGAGCTTATAAACGTTTTAAAAAATAACATAAACATCGACTATAATAAAAGGATGAAAGAACAAAACTACTAAAACGGGAATACTCATCTAATGAGCAGATGACGAATTTATTTTTGTATTTAAAATATTAAGTAATAATGTATTAATAATAATCGATAAAATCAACAGAATTATTTTTAGACTCGATGTAAAGCACCATTACTTGTGCAAAAATAGTTATTTTCCAGCATTCATAATTATTTTTATTCCTTTTTCTTCTTCTGCTTCTTTTCTCTCTATCTCTCTTGTTTGTTCTGTACATAATTAATTTAGTTTTTATTACCTAAGGTCTCCGTGGCAGGTCCCGCTAAAAATAGTTTATATTTTTCTGCCTCACTGGAAACAGAAAACTGATCATACAGCTCACATGGTTTCCATCCGCTTTTAAATGTGATCGATACACACAGGTATGAAGGTCTTCCATTTGTTAATTGATGGATTACGTCATTTCCTGTATAAAGATATATTTTGAAAAGTAAATAGTTGCACTTCACATTTGCATGTTAAAAAGGTTTCAAATAATATTAAAATAATGCTAAATTATAAACTCCTAAACTCATACTTTAGAGAGGTCAATGTGTGTGTATTTAGCAATTTCTTCTCATTTCTTATTCATAGTTTTTTTTTATTTTCAATTTTGAAACCTATCAGGTATGGACATAAGATATCTTTATTTTTTAAATTACTGTATCTTTAACCTCTTTTTAGCATAATTTACTTCCTATTTATTTGAGATTTCATCATCACACAAACACGTAATTATCCAGTCGATAAATACTTTTGATGAGCTGGTAAAATATACAGTATAGACAATGATTGTGATCGTATATTGTGGCGGATCTAGGATTTAAATTTATCAATCCAAACATCCACTTCCGGTACACCAAACCAAGTCCTATATTCTGCCCATTTCCTGCTAAAGCCTGCTAAAGCCTAAAGTGCCATCTACCCTTTTCTGAATTGCCTGTAAAATGTACATCAATTTAATCATTACTGTGTCAAACATATGTAAGATACATGTATGTTATAGAGATTGAATTAAATGAACGAGGAAAAGTGCGCATATTTCTAGTCTCCTCCTGTCTTTCATTTACAACAACATTAACACTCATTTTAAAAATGCGGGTTCGATTCCCATTGCGAAACATAAAGAATGGAATGAGACTGTGTTGAAGCACGTGCTCGAATGAAAAAGATCCCCCAATGATCAAAAGCTGTAAGTTCCAAGTACAAGTCTAAATTTATAATCCTCCAATAAGTAATTGCGTCAGTGACAACGAACTTTGAAAAAAAAGAACATTTTTAAAGTGCGTTGATTTTGGAATCAATTCAGTCGCCTTAAAAATATCAAGTACGTTAATATCGATAACATAATATCAATGAATTTGACCTCTCGAAAATAAGTTACTTTACAGTATTTTACAGTACTTTTCATTATTTTACAGTACTTGACAGTATTTTACAGTATTTTAAGATCTAGCTAATACCGTTCATCCTCCATCCGTAGTTTGCATATCGCAGTTAACACTGGTAAAACCTGGACTGGTACAAGGAGGATAAATATCGAACACTCCTGAATTATTGTTATCATTGTTAAGATTGCCTTTGCAGTCAAAAGAAAGATCTAAAAAACTTAATTTGAAACAATTTTTTTATGAAAATTGTAAAGAATCATCCAAGGAAAGGGATATAAAGGCATCACAAACATTTAAGAACATCGTCTATAAACATTGACTTTGTAGTTAACATTTTTATTTCCTTTTTAAGTATCGATAAGTAATGGGAAGAGTAGAATTACAAAAAATTATATGGAAGAGTAAAATTACCAAAAATTATATGGAATAGGGAAAGAGTAGAAATGCAGAGAGACCTACAATATAATAAGATCTCTTCGTCCTTATCCTTCAAATTAATTATCGTAATGCACGTTTTTCATTGGTGATGACTGATATATCGTAATCAACGTTCTTTTTTAATATAATTTATGTTAAAGAAAAAAACATGGAGAAATAGTAATGCTTACAGTAGTAAGTTCATCCGTCATCCGTGACCACGGTCCTTCTGACATTTCGATCAACGTATAAGTAATATAATGTCCTAAAAGTTCGCTATTTGACTTTGTATTATCAACCCCCCTTTGTTGCTGTCAATATATCCGCGAAAGGAAATTGGTAGCTTGAGCCATTGGTAAGAAAGGAATTTAAAGAATGGATAACACAGAGACTGCTCATGTTGTACGTGTGTTTACAATTAAGCAACTGTGTTGTTGTAACGCTTTGCAAACTGATGTTTCAGCATAAAAACTAGAGTTTTGATTTCTCTCGGAAAAAATGATTGGCTACTCGTGACTTGTGCTGTATTTAACAATAAGTGAAAAATCGAAGAAATCATGGGATCGAGGCCCCAAAGTTTGCGTGACACAAAATATTGAAGATAAGTTGTTTGTAATATATACCTTATCTTTGTTTATACTTTAAAAGAGTTTCTTATTTTTATTGAAACAGACAACAATGCATAAAATGTAATTTGTGAATCCAGTTATTAAATTATCAGTAATTTTAATAAAAGACACGGACTTGTTTTTTGCGCATGTTTACGTCAACATGACAATATCCTTTGTATGATTACGATATTTTTTTTCACATACAAATGATACATGTCTCTGATGTTTAATCTAAAAGAATCATAGGGACGAATCATTCGTAGTTTAAATTATTGTTTAAGTCAAGAATCATTCATAGTTTAAAAGAATCATTCGTAGTTAAAACGTTCAGGTCAAGAATCATTCGTAGTTTAAATGTTCAGGTCAAGAATCATTCGTAGTTAAAATATTCAAGTCTAGAATCAGTCCTAGTTAAAAAGGTAAAGTCAAGAATCATTCACATTTTAAAAGTTCATGTCAAGAATCATTCGTAGTTTAAATATTCAAGTCAAGAATCATTTTAAATGTTCAAATCGGGATTCATTCGTAGTTTAAATGTTCAAGTAAAGAATCATTTGTAGTTTAACATTGATACATTTCACATGTGCAACAATTCTGTCTAAACCAGATATTATGATGTCAAACTAAATTCTAAATCGCATCATGGTTTGAAGTTTTCAAATATTTTAGAACAGAAAAAGCATAATAGCTGTTCGAGAAATAAATTCCAATGAAGTAACTCGTCAAAATTTCCATGGCACCTGATGTTTCGGAGGTCAGTGTTTGCTCTGCTCCTATTTTTATTGTTGTACGGATTTTGATATTGAATACTGTTTGTTATCTCTATATCCTTCTCTCTTACACAATGTGATTATTTTGGGGAAAATGTAACAATTTCAATTATTTATTAATCAAAGAGCGAGTGAGTGGGAGGGGAAGAGAGAAATGAGAAATGTAAAATTAGGGTATAAATTGTTCTAAGATACATGAATTTCTGTTCTTTATAGCTTGAAATGTGACGGGAGTAATAATATGAGAGAAAATGCCGACAATTTCTTTTCAGAATAATAATGATTTATGACTTTTATAAATGCTGTTTTCAATAGTCAGTAAAAAGAGTCGTTATTTTGTAAAACTTAAAACACTCGGAATTGATATTAAGTTCTTTCTTTAATGAATAATTCTATTATAAGCTAACGTCTGCTTCTTATCCTCGCCGTTGGGACGTCATTTGTAGCCTTCTTAAAAATTAATAAATATTAAAAAGTGACCTGATGTTCACAAGGATACGGGTTGTTTTCAAATAACTAAAATATATTTATATCAGTCGTTCCCTATTCTCTTTGCAAAATATAAATTAAAAGACTAGTAGTATGTTTGAAGATAACAAGAATTGATTACTCATAATATTGGAGAAAGGGTTACTTTAAACTTGTTATCTTATTAGCTGACACAAAAAAAGAAAGAAAAAGGTCTTTCGTAATTATCTATTCCATAAGAAGTATAATATATCTTTGTGAGCAATAAGTGTTAATGACAAAATTGGAGATAATGAACAATATTCAAGATCAAAGGTCCATAAAACAGTACGAAATAGGAGCAGAGAAATAAAAATATATTTTAGAATTTAAACAGCCATATAATAATATCTAAATGACAGGGATTAGTAACAAACATTTTGCCGACAAAAAAGAATGTTATTTAAGAACACAATTTTCAAATTCAGTTTTTAAAATTCTTCAACAAAGAGTCATACATGTATTCTGATGATAGAAGGTGAATTTCAGAGTAAGAATTGTAAATCGCTTTACTGATTCGTATAACCTTACTGATTCTGATTCCATCTTCTCACAAACCTTTCGATTTTTTGCGAAAATTTGCTTTCTATACTTCTCCAGAACTGTCTCCCCGGATAGAAATTTGAACAACAAGACCACGAATATTTAAGAAAATGGCATATAAAACTGTTTTTGTGCTTTTGCAATTCTTTGCTCTTGGCTGTTTTTTTTTTCAATTGCATCTTATTGTATATTTATAATGATCGTTTGAAACAATGTATTCAAGTTTCACTTTCTGAATTTCAGACAAAGGTGGATAACTTCAATTCTTGATTTTTTAAAATAGTTAAGATATTCTTACATGCTGTCGTTTTCACTCATTTTTCAAAACATACGGTGACCATTGAGTACTAAGCTTTTTAACTGTCAAATGTTTCTTTTAAACAGTGTAAATTATCCCAAAATGATGCCTATCAATTTTGCTATGTGTCTTAAAGTCAATTTAACATCATCAGTGATAATTTATTGAATTTTGGCAAATAGTTAATTGGTTGTGTAAGTCTTTGTTGCCAAGGACGGTACTCATTTTTTATGCCCATTATATATTTTTTGTTCATTTCTGCTCATGTGTCTATAAAAAGACTTTGGTTGCGGTAAATTTCAAAAAATTTAGTGAATATTTCTTTGGGACTCTTATCAAGTTTTACAGCAGCTTTAATGAAGCGTTTCATTTCACTCTAGTTCACTGATTATTTCCCATTCATTTATAACCAGTTTCTCGAATAGCCCTTGTTTTCCAGCTTCTCACAATGAAACTATGTGATGAGAAGTAGTCACATCAACAGTAATCAATTCATCAAAAATTCAATCATGAAAGAAAGTCAAGCTTATTGTGATATGATTTCTATATTGTATGTCATAGAGCTCAGGACATTATTTATTGAACAGCCCTCGTATATACAAAATTACAAAATAAATACAAAATCACAAAATAAAAATATACAAAACTGGGTGCACAAAACTAAAATAGCATTCTTTAAAATATGTGCATTCAATTTAAATTATAATATTAGCTGGTCAATAGATGCTACAAATACTTCTTAAGCAACTATCAGATAAAATAAGACAGGATTTTTAAAGAAGCTATTTCTTATCTAATTCAAAAACATGTGATCGAATTTGATACTAAGATATTTACGGTATATTACTTGTCAGGTTTTAAGATTTTGGAAAGTTCCATGAAATTTTATCGTAAATTTTAGATGGAGTATCCAAACAAATATTGCTTGAAAATGACGTCAAAAAGGGGGAGGGTATCATTTTCCAACATTCTATAAAGTTTTGCTCCTGAAAAAAATGGTAGAGACCTAGGAAATGTTTAAACTGGCTTAGGAGAAATAATATGCATCAAGAGTACTTGCTTTTTTTTAAATGCAAAATAGATTCAGAGAGAAAAGGAATGCACAATTAATGTCAATTTGTAGTCAAGGTGTGAAAAATCAATCGCGTCAAAAATGACATTGATGATATGTTGTAGATATTGGACTCCAAAAGCGAAATATGCTGGCACCATCAAGCGAGGACCCTTCCCATTTTATAAATCTATTTGCAATATTATATGCATTAAACGTCACTGTTCATGACATTTTGAAATCATATGAACAAGATAGATTAAATCCTAACTCAGCTCCAGGGAATCTCATCAAAATAAGTGTATGAGGTAGAAGAAGCAGACATTGAAAAACAATGACGTTTTCGGACGTCATAAAACTAAACGGCGATGGCGCCAGGTGATGATATTATGTCTTTTTTATTTTATAATAATTTGGGAAATAATGAACGTATCCAGCTAAAATTTTAACATTTCTTTATTTTTTTGTTGTTTTCTGTTCCATAAACATTTTGTAAGCTCAGACAACATAGTACTAATTTTATAGCCTCAGTGTACGAACTTTTTGATAACCCCCCGTAATTAGATTTTTAATATCCCACAAATGATATTTTTGGGGCAAAAAGATTTGTTCAACAATGAAAATTATTCACACTATTTTACGCAAAATAAGACTATATTCATTGCAATACTTGCATATGATGCAATATGATAAAGATTAAAGAAATTAACCTAAGAATTACAATTGAAGTGCAGAAGGTTATTAAATTGTATTGTTGCTCAGAAAAATGCACGCTGACTCCTATTATCTTTGCCATTTTAAGACATGCTGTGTGAGAACTTATTTATCATATACTTCTGAAATATTCATAATATCACAAGTGACATACTTTACATGTTACACTAATAAGACATTTTCTAATTTGAAAAAAAGTTTTATAAACAACTATTAGCAATCAATCCCGCAATTCCATTTAAAGTTATATCCAAATAAAAAAATCATACAGACAGGAATAATCTCACTGCAGATCTCATGTAGATGCCAGAAGGCAGAAATTGTGATATTTTAATATTTTTGGGATTTCCCTTGTTTGTTTATGATTGTTTTATATACACTAAGGTAAAGATGTGCATTTACATTCTTTACTTGTACAAGATTTATTTCTTTTTTTAATAACGTTCTTGCTTTGGAACTTTAATTTTCTATAAAACTTTGCTTCATAACTTTCATTTAATGTTTAAAGCCTTCATCTTTCTCAGACGCTTTATAAACAATGGTTTTCTAAGACACTTTATAAACAAAGTTTTTTTTAAAATGATGGTAACATACAGTTTTTTTTTCTTTTCATATCAGAAATATCCAATTGTTTATTGAAAATAATAAAATATAATCATTCGAATTTTATAGTAAAAATTCTTTGTTCTAAAACCAAAATCTTTGATTAACTATATTTATCTACGTTATTATAAAGTTGTCATACAGTATTTTTTGTGTAAAGACCCATTCTATATTTCTATTCTATTCTTATTCTATATTTTTAACGTATTTGTTTCTTATGAAGATGGTTTCCATGTTTCTATAAATAAATGCTTATGAAACAGTTTATTATTTAAAGAAATCGATTAAATATTGCAGTAACATAACATACTTACAAAATAATGTATCCTTAATTTCACGTTAGTTTCAGTAAAATTTTACATGCACATATCTTGCAAATATTCCTGTAAAATTTCAAAATTTAAAATTCGTGTTAATTACACGTCCTTTCCAAATTACAACAATTGAATTTTATGCTTCACAATTCTTTATATTGACATTCTCTGAGATAGTCAGAGGGTATTTGCTGACAGTGGATTTTCCATGCACTCCTGAAAAAATAGATAGTTTTCATGAAGGCAAAGAACAGGTGATCAAATTAAAAATAATCAGTAGACATTAGTTATTTTATTCAATACCATTAATGTTGTGCAGATAAAACATTGTATTATTGGTAATATGCAATGTCCACTGAACTTGACTATTTGAATATCGTAAGCAAAGACCAAGGTAAAGCAAAAAGCGTTCCTTCATTATTTCTGTAAAAGATGCATGAAAAATCAAGGAACAGGAATAATGTAAAAAATATTGTATTCTTTCACATTCCGATATTAAAGAGGAATTTTTGTAGAATGAATTTGACAAAATTATGAACAAGCAGCTCTTTTAGAGGATTTTTAATTTTTACAAAGTAATGATATTTCTCTGTAACATTTGACAGATAAGTGACGTGCTCGATGAAACACGGATATAACAAAGTATTCCAAAAATATATGTTTAAAATGTGCCATTTAATTTGAGCTGTAGTGAATGTTATAATATTTTCTTCAATGAAAAAAATGGCACACTAGAAATTGGGTGTAATTTTTGAATTTTTCAAATACTTATCTCTCTTATCCTGATACCGGTCGATTTTTCTTCTTTGATACTGTAAACCAACTTTTAATCGCGACGACTTTATTTCGCGATTTACCGGGAGTAAAGTAGTTCGCGACGATTAATTTTCGCGACCAAGCCTTTTTGAAACTGTTTTTCATAGAAAAAGAGACGGTAAGGTCCCATTCGCGGCGAGAAATATTTGCGATGACGAGGCTCTCGCGAATCTCGCGAAAATTTCTCGCACGCGAATAAAAGTTGGTTTACAGTATTTGGCTTTATGCGCATATACTTTTAATCATCCTTAATTTCAATTCCAGCTATATTTTTAATTTGATATCATTAGCGATAATTAAACCGGCTGAAGAGTAAGCATTTCCTGTCGATTGGTCACACCCACCGTTTGCTCTTTGTCATGATCGTAAATAACGGGTAAAATAGACACTTTATTGTGTAAATAATAGCCTAACATTAAGTTTGAAAAAAACTTTCATCAGCACTTGATTTTATGAATGATTGCATTTGCCGACAAGGTAATTGAATCGACCATAGAACTTACGAAATGATGACTTTAAGCAAAACTGTGGATATTCTTGTTCCATCAACTTGTTTGTCAACAACTCACATCGTTTTAGAAATTGTTCATACGTAGAGTACACTCTTGCATATCGAATCAATTGAGAGATGTGTACCCCGTATGCTTGTGATAATGGTATATTACTAAGTAAGGAAAGTTGACGATGGAAAAGTTAAAGTCATCACGTTTATTGAAAGCTATTATTTGTTGTAAGGCTACTATTAATGTATTTTTCTAGTAAAATATGCAAATATGAAACAGATGTGTCAAACCCTAAGGTATTTTTTATATCAAGTGCACTGCAATATATCGTGTCGATATATTAGAAATAACTATTTATAATTGATGAATACATCGTCGATATATCTAAATGTCAGGTTGAATGTTTTTTTTTCTTTTCGTGTATAGAATTTTGAATAAATTCTGCTTCATTTTGAATACAAAAAATTGTTTATTACGGAGCGTAATTGGCATTTTAGGAAATTCCAACAGATTGTTGAAACATTGAAACATTTCGATCGGAAACTCACGCATCTTTTTGATATCGACATCAGAGTACTTGAATGTAAAATCAAGATGTTCAGATATCTTCTCTTTTTTAACAAAATAATTTTAAAAATAGTCAATGACAAGATAAGTAAATTTACGATTTACGATTTCCTTTACCCTATACCTTTTATTTGCATAAATATTATACAATTATGGACTCTTTTGGTGTTGAATATGGTTTGTTATTCACCAGAAAAATATTCATATTGACCGAGGCGAAGCTAGGTCAATATGGATATTTTTCTGGTGAATAACAAACCATATTCAACACCAAAGCCAAAGGAGTCCATAATTATTTTATTATAAGTCGGGATTTAAATAAATAAGACATTGAAGGCTGTTACAGTGTATGACGACACCATTTTCATTTGCGATCTTCCATTGTTGAAAAAAAATCTCCAGATTACTCTTTGTAACCTCCGTGTTTTCCTTTCCGAGTTTCGCTACGTGAAAGACGTCCAGATGTTAAAAAATAATCCTGAAATAGGTTTGAATAATTGTTTTCCTGTACAGATACGTAGCTCGCCGCAGCCGTTGCAACCATCCTTTACAACGTTGTTTGATATTTTGATTGTTACGTCACAATGCCGTTGCATGCGCATTGACCCTCCGGTGAATACGGCCTAAAATCCGGTGAATATGTAGTTTTATGAACTGTTTGCTTTTGTATAGATTATATAGGGACTATAAATAGATTTTATAATAATTGAAATAAAAAAAATAATCATTAAAACTTACGAAAATTTAAATCCCCGATTTTCTCTTTTCAGCTGTTGAACGCAAGTAAGATCATCAGATATATCAGCATTTCTGAAATCTAAAAGATAAGAAAACAAAAACAGGTCTCGAGTTATTTATATTTACCTTGTCAGCTAGCAAATACAATTTATCATTGAGTCAAATGCTGACTGACGTTTTTAATAATTATTATTTAGTCCATTATTTATCTACTGAATTGACGGCGGATTTTTCGATCATGACACAAAGCAAACGGCGGGTGTGACTGGTCAGCAGGGGGTGCTCACTCCTCCATGGCACCTGATCCCACCTCTGATGTTTTGGTGGCCCCGCCGTCTTTGCTCTGTTCCTGTTTTGTATCGTTTTATGGACTTTTGATCTTGAATACTGTTCATTATCTCCATATGTTTCATGTATTTCATGTATTAAATATATAACATGGGAAAAGTCACTAACACAAATATAATATTTGTTTTAAAACAAATATAATGTATGATTTAAAATATGCAGAAAATTGCTTAATGTTGGTCATGAAAAATACCTTTTGTAATAAACTCCTTCTTCTATCTGAGTAAATAACATCTTGAATTAAAATTTCCTGTCAATCCATCGATATGCACATGCACTTAGCATCCATCTTTTTAAACTCGAAATATACTTTGTTGATATGTGTTTTTGACAGCACTGTTATTCTCATTTATTCTCATTTAATGGTAATGGCTTATATACATAAACTTACTGGAACAATACGAATGACAACCATTTATGGTAGTTTTTCCATTTTGTGGATCACAGTTCCAATGGTCGTTTATCTGGAAAATCCCATGATCACGAGATCTAAATTTATCAGGGTTCTCTCTACCAATAACGTCAGTTCTAAAGCCCGACTCATGTTCTGCCATACACACATCTAAATACAGAAAAAATGCAATTAAATACTGATTTAGTGAGATCAAAGAAATGCGTTAGAAGGGGTAAACTTGAATATTTCAGATTACTTTTATTTTTCTCTAAATAATTAGTTCAAAGTCGAATGAAAAGGAATTATCCTTAATTGGATTTAGCAACGAACGTTCATGAAAATAAGTAACTTTTATTTAAATTTGCTTTTATTTATTAACAACGTAATAACTGCTTCCGATTCCGTAAAACTAAAAAAGGAAAAAACATATAACGAAATTACTGTGTGGTTTGTTGTTAGCAAGGTGGTTAAAGACAGTTAAAAAGATGTGGGAAAATTATCCTACGTCTTTAACTGCGGTTAATGACATGAAAAACTGGCATTGTTGTATGGTTTAATTAGAAATATATATATTTAGTTTGATAATATTCATCACCAAGGAGAAAATAGTGTCTTCGTCTCAATTTTTTTAAGCTGGTAATTAGATTCACTTACAATCATCAATATCACTCTCTAATGTTCCAAGTCTAGCTAATTCTTTTGCTAGTCCGCACTTCGTAAAGGTTTTGCAACTGACTACAAAAAAATAAAAACATTAGAAATATTTAATAGCCTTTAACTAAAACTTTTTTCTATATTAATGTGAAACTATGTAAAATTTCATTTGTCAGAATTGCTTCAATTTTTCTCTTATTCTTTTTTTTTGTATTCATATTTTCTTTACATTTTAAGGTATTTATTAAGTATTGATTCCGTAAAACCGGCATTAAAATACAGTACTGCTTGAGCATGTACACCGAGTAATTAAATGCACGATGACAGGTCAAGACAAAATCAAATGTAATGTGTTTTAAGTTGTTTGAATTTACACTAGATTATTAGTATTATTAAATAGTCCATTTATGTGATAGGTTCATGTATTTAATAACACCACTTATAGATAGCGTGAAACAATCGGTAGGATAAACTATCAAAGAAGGATGACTTCAGCAACTGAAACAACAGGAGATATCGTATTTTCCTCTTACAATTAAAATATAAATTGTAAAATATGAACATTGCCACCATGTATTTCATATACGTATATGTAAAAGTATCATTTAATTTTATTACAAACAAGATGATGAACAAAGAATTTCAGCTGTCTCGTTTTCTACGATTGACACAATGAACTTGTCAGCAAATACAATTTATCATTGAGTCAAATGCTGACTGATGTTTTTCATACTAATTGTTAGTCCATTATTTATTCACTGAATTGACGACGGATTTTTTCGTTATTTCCTGATCATGACAAGAAGCACACGGCGGGTGTGACCAGTTAGCAGGAGATGTTCAGTCCTCCATGGCACCTGATCCCACCTCTGATGTTTTGGAGACCCGTGTTTTCTCTGCTCCTTTTTTGTATTGTTTTATGGACTTTAAATCTTAGATACTGTTCTCCATTTATTTTATTCAGTGATTACAGAGTTTAATACTGAAGACACTTTTTCAGTTGAAATATATAATATTTCAAAACAAATCTTTGAACCTACCTGTCAGAATCATTCCATATATAAAAAGGAAGGTACGTTCAGCCATGCTTCATTCACTTTATTAAAATCTGGATAAAAATATAAATAGAAGCATTTTTTTTTTTAATGAAACTCTAATTTTTTATCTAAAAAATGTTCTTGGAGATAAAATTTTGCTGTCTTAAAATTAATTATATTCAATTTTACTTTTTAAAAAATTTCATTTAGGGTTAAATTATTCTTGAAAATCGTTAGCTAAGAAATATACAATATTTAATCCGTAACGAATGTCTTTATTTTTTTGTAGTGCTTAAAGAAATTTTCTTTTTGTGACAATAAAATCAAAATCAGTAAAAATATGAAAACAAATCTGGGATTGTTGGTGAATCGTCTCGTTTAAAGAGAAATAACTCGAATCGATTTAGTGTGGTTTAACGTCTTCTTTTGAGAATTTTTCAATTCGTATAATGGCGTCAACATATAAAATACCATTTCAGAGCTTCATTTAGTCTATAGAATGAAACCCCATGCTCTTGGAAGATTCAGACAATAGTACTTGTGATGATTTATATTAAATATCAATACAATGACTGCATTTACTTTTCCAAAGCAGGTAAAAAAGGGTAAGTTTATACGTTCAAATTTTATTTTCTTTTATAATTTCCATCAGAGAACTATTGCAAGGTTTTTATGTAGCAAAGTAACTGCACAAATTCAATATGTACACATTTATATGATACAAATATCTTAAAGTACATGACGATAGCTCCATTAAGTGTCATTTCTGAAAACAATGAAGAAAAAGTAAATATATGTAAAAGGTCTTAAGACCACAGTTGAAAAAAAATATTAAATAACTTACAACTAAAAAATATTCAAGCTGTTGACTCTTTCTGTCCCTAATATCAAAACATGAATTTTAAACAAGGAAGAATAAATATTTCCCGAACATGGCTGAAACATAACTTTTTAAAATAAATTCGGTTCAGAAGAATATGGTAACACATAAAAAAAAGTTTAAAGTCCCACAATGTAAAAACCACATTGTCATGCACTCAATCAAATACATGAACTTATCTTTTCTTAAATTCGACTTTAACAGAACAAATTACACAGCACGTTAAGGACGTTTAATCTGACTGAATAATTAGCTCTCTCTCTCTCTCTCTCTCTCTCTCTCTCTCTCTCTCTCTCTCTCTCTCTCTCTCTCTCTC